>CM019165.1:16513544-16560506 GCA_009733165.1 Naja naja
TCTAATGAGTCTTTAGATCTTTCTTACATTTTGCTACACATATTCTTTGTTAGGATCTTTGTTTTATCTTTATTAATTTTTAAACCTGCCACCATTCCATATTCTTCTATTTTCTCTATCAATTTAGGTGCTGATTTAAGTGGATCCTCAATATGAATACCAAATCGTCTGCAAACGCCTGTAATTTATATTATTCTTTTTTGATTTTCATTCCTTTTATTTCTTCGTCTTCTAATAGCTCTGTTCAGTACTTCTAATGTTAAGACAACGCAGAACAGAAGCGACAGAGGGCAACCTTGTCTAGTTCCTTTTCTTATCTCTATAAATTCTGTCAATTCTCCATTTACCAATATCTTCGCTGTTTGCTTATTATATATTGTCTCAATGGCCTGTATAAAATTTTTGCCAAAGCCATTTGCAATATCATAAATCGCCAATTCACATTGTCGAATGCTTTTTGTGCATCTAAAAACATCAGTGCCATCTGTTTTTCAGGGTGTGCTTCACAGTGTTCCAAAGTATCTAAAATTATTCTCACATTTTGCTTAATTTGTCATTTTGGCAAAAATCCATTTTGATCCGTATGAATAAATTCATTTAAATATCTTTTCATTCTTTCTGCCAGAATTGAAGCAAAAATTTTATAATCTGAAGTCAACAGTGAAATAGGTCTATCATTTTTGGCTTGTTGTAAGTCCATTTCTTCTTTAGGTATAAGGGTAATATAAGCTTCTAACCATGTCTCGGGTATTCTCTTTTTTAATAACACTTCATTCATCACTTCTAGAAGGTAGATGCTTAACACTTCCTGAAAGGTCTTGTAGAATTCTGCCGGTAAGTCATCTGGACCTGGTGGTTTTCCTGTATTTTGTTTCTTCAAGGCTTCTGTCAATTCCATCTTGGTTATGTTTCCTTCTAGCATTGTTTCAATGTCTTTAGGTATCTGTGGTAATCTTCTCTTTTGTAAATACTGTTTAATTTTTTCTTCTGCAATATCTTCTTGAGAGTACAGTTTTTCATAGTAATCTCGGATAATTTTTTTCTTTTCATCATTCCCATTTTGTATATTCCCTTTTCCATCTATTAATTGACTAATTTTCTTTGTTTCTCTTTCCTTTCTAATCTTATAAACTAACCATCTTCCTGGTTTATTAGCATTTTCAAAGTAGTTTTGTTTAGCACCTTTAATCTTTTGGGCAATTTCTTCTTTATCCATTAAAGCCATTGTATGTTTAATCATATCCATTTTCCTTTTAATATCTTTCCTTTGCGGTGATTGTTGTAGTACTTTTTCTAATTTCATAAGGTCATCTTCATGTCTGTTTGCTGTTTGGCTCCATACATGGCCTGAAATGGGACTTCCAGTTTTGAGCCTCCCTGAGGACGGACTTGACCGCGGTCGTCCTCGGCTTGGTTTGTGCTTCGACATTGGAGAGCCCCGATCTTTTAGATTTGGGGCAGAAGCTGCCTCGTAGGGGCGGCAGAGGAAGGAAGAGACCATCAGCCAGGTGGAGGGGAGTCACAATTCCCCTCCCTGGACTGGCACAGCTCCCTCCCAAAGACACCTGAAGCGGTGATCCAACATGGCCACCCCAAAGGGGAGGATAAGACTAGAAGAAGCATTGGGCAGGAGAGAGTTAAAGAAGCAAACAACATGAGGAACAGGAAGATACAATTAAATGGAAATTACCCTCTGGATTAACACTACAAAGCATTCTTAAGAAAGAACTTAGCTGTGAACTGAAAGAGGTTTAAAAAAAGGTGTGAATTCTTTGTGACAGCGACGAGCTTTGAGCCGAGAGAGGTAGAAGCTATAAAGGAATTATACAGCTATTTTGGATGAGTATATTTTGATTCCATATAAGCATTAATTTAAGCTGAATTATAGATTGCTAAAGACTACTAAGGAGGAAATTTATATCAGTTGGATCTTTTTTGTGGATTGTGTGGCTTGAAAAGCTCAGGATAATTGGGAAGGAAAAGGAAAGAGGAGTTGTGGATTTGCTAGAACAAAGAGTGCCATCTGAGGCAAACTTAACTTGACTTTTTTCTTTAAAGACTCCGTCTCCTAAAAAACACAAGGAAAATTGACATTAGAAAATAAGAGTTTCCGAAAATTGAAATATTGAAGTAAAGAAAGATATATGAAGATTTTGCTTTTGGATCAATTGCTGATTTCATTATGGACTTGCTACTGGACTAACAGGATTAAAAGTTGAGAGGAAGGAAACAGAAGCCGGTTTTTTTGGGAATTAACTTTAAAGACATTAATTGGATTAAATAAAAAATTGTAAAATGGAAATATCCTTTCAGGCACTAAAACTGGAACTGGGTAAAATTAAGAAAACCTTGCAGGAAAAAGGTGAAACTTTTGGCTCCGTTCTTAAATTTCTTGAAGAGGCAGTTGCAGAGCGTGAACAACAAAGACAAAATACAGAAGAAGATGTGGAGCAAATTCCAGAAGGGGCCATCTTTAACTATCATCGAGAACAAAGGAATCCAGAAGGAAAGAGGAAAAGAATTGGGAAAAAATATCGGAAGGTTGAGAAATTGAGTAAAGAGGGAAATATCTGGAAAATAAAAAAAGGGGAAAAGAATCAGCAGAAATCTGAAGGGTGGAAGATAGTCAAAAAGAGAGAAAAGGTTAAAAATTGGAGTGAAATAATAAAAGGGGAAATGTTAGGAGATGGAAGGCAGAAGAAACAAGATGTGGGAATAAAGGAATATGGGAAATTTGAAATAATGGGAGTAAATTTACACAGAGAGAATGGCTGAATAACTTTGGGAGAGGGGGTTCTGCAAGGTGTTGGGGAATAATATAGATAAAGTTTTAGTTGTGAAAAGGGGACATAGAAGATGGATAATAGAATTGCTACTTCTTGGTAAAGCTCTCCTCCTCTATTTTTAAGAAATAAATACAATGAACATATAGAACATGATTATTAAATATATTGAATCTTTCTTTTCTGAGGATTGGAATGCTGACTTTTTCATTTCTCTGATTTAAGTATGAATGGAATAAATAATAAATGTGATAGTGTAGGAGGAGATTTGAAGGTGAAATTGGCATGAGAGTTGACTAATTGTTATTTCATTGATAATGGAATTTTATGCTCTTTATTACTTATAAAGATAATTGCAATAAATAATGAAATATGTTTATTGAACACATTGAAATATCTTAAATATCTTAAATGTATTAAAATAAATGAAATGATATAGGAGGAGAGATGAAATGGAGTTAACATCAGGGCCTATTAAATGAGCAGATCAACATGTTCTTTTTTTCTGAAACTAGATAAACTTTATGAAATTAAGATTAGAAAGGGGAAACCATGCAGAACCTGACTTATTATGTGTTATATAATCTTAAATGGGATTAGTAAATGTGCTAGGTAATAAAATGTTAATATTTAATGGAAGAATATGTAACTCAAAGGTGGTGCACTTAAACTATTTTAGGGGGGAAATCAATTTATAGAAGGAGTGTTATAAATCAGAATTTAAGAGGAATGTACAAATGTGACAGCCAAAAGTACTAAAATATAATAATTATGAAGTTAATATATGTGAATTAAATAATGAGATAAGCATTTGGAATAATATAATAAAGTAGAAAATACATAAAAGCATTGTTAAGATAAGAAATTGAATACAAAATTGAACAAAAAAATATAAAAAATACAAAAATTGTGGTCTTATTTATATGTATGTGTCAAACCTGTAATCATGCTGTTTACTGAAAAGAGACGTTAAAATGTGGAAAATTGAATAAAACTTGTTTTAAAAAAATAAATAAATAAACACAGGATTAAACTTCACCAAGCACAGAATTAACTTTCAACAAAAACCAGTTTTAGACCAAAACTCAGAAAGAGTATGTAAACTCACGTTTGAATGTTAATCTTTCTAGCTAGCCAAGAAGCCTTGCTGAATGTCACTCATCTTGGTTCCCTGTCACTAAAAGCTTTGCTTCATTATTCAATTATTTCTTCAAAGTGCAGATTGTCCAAGGAAATATTTCCTCCCAATAGCATATAAAAATCCTAAAACAACCTGTTATGTATGTAGGTTTGAATGTTATTGATTTATTTGAACTGTTCTTGTAAAATGTCAAATGGTATTGGTTTAAATAGTGCGGGAAGAAACCCTGCACTCCTATTGGCTGGCAACCACGGCTGCAGGCTATAAGAGGCAGCCGTAGCCAAGCCAAGACGGGTCCATTCGAGCTGTAGTCACTTAATAAACTCTTTGCTGGAACTCCTCGCGTCTGACTCTTCATGCAAACTTAACACTGGCGCGAGGTGGGATTTCCCTGAAGAAGAGCGCGAAGAACAAGCAACAGAGCGAGATGGCTGCGCTGAACACCCCAGCCCGTTCGATCCGGCGGAAGACTGGGAATCGTATGCGGATCGCTTCCAGATGTACCTGGAAGGAAAGCGACCTCGCCGACATTCCGAGAGCGGAAGAGGCGGTATTTCTCACGCACTGCGGTCCGGCAGTCTTCAAAATGGCGAAGGCGTTAGCGGGAGCTACAGAGCTGAAGGTAATGGAATGGCCTGATTTAGAAACTTTTAAGAGCCCATTCGCCCCACAAGTATCGTGCCTCATTAAGAACACGAATTTTACCGTCGGGATCAAGGGGAAGCGAGAATGTTAATGACTTGTGGCAAGTTTAAGGGACATTGGGGGTGCTTGTGACTTTACCAACTTAGAAGAGGCCATGCGTGATCGGTTTGTTTTAGGCCTCAAAGATAAGGTCTTACAAAGCAAACTGTTAATGAAACCTAAGATCACGTTTAAAGAGGCCATTGAAGAAGCTGTTTCAGCGGAAGCCACCAAGTCCTCAGCAGCGGCCATGAAAAAGATTAACAAGGCCTCAAGCCAGGCCTCAAGCCATTCTGATGGGGAAAAATCCACAACAGCCCATTCGAACAAATAGACTCTGATTCAGATGCAGTGAGGCAGAGGAGGGATTTTAGACTCAGAATGGAGAAGAAGAAAGACTCTGGGAAAAACAGGCAAGGATTCTATTGCAGAGGCTGTGGGGGGCCACCCCGCACTGAATGCAAGTTCTTTGACTCCATCTGCCTACGTTGTGAAAAGGGGTCACATAGCCAGAGTCTGCAAATCATCCAGAACTCCACCTAGTAGGAAAAATTTCCTGACAAAGACTTTAAGCCCAACAATTTCCTTGAAAAGATGGGGCGAAATTCAGAAGCAAATGGCAAGAATGAAACTCACCAAACAATCACTATTGGTCATTCTTCACCCTTAAAAGCAGAAAAGTACACGTGAAGGTGTTTATTGAAGGAAGGCCTTGCCAAATGGAAGTGGACTCAGGCTCTTATTTATCTATGGTGTCATGGGACACTATCCACAGACTCTTTCCCAACATTCAGAAGAAGCATTTCCAGAAGCAAGCACTGACTCTTAAAGACTACCAAGGGAACAAGATTCCAGTAGTTGGAGCAAGAGATTTCAACGTGCAGTTTAAAGGCCACACCAAGCGTTTGCCTCTGACCATCGTGGACAAGGATCGCCCAAGCTTGCTGGGACTTGAGTGGTTCAAGCCACTAGGCATCGAGGTGACTGGCATCAATCACGTGAGCAGCTCTGAATGGGAGGAGTCCTTGAAGTCTGAGTTTCCAGAGGTCTTCAGCGAAGGACTGGGCAAGTATATGGGGACCCCTATTGCTTTCAGCCTAGACCCCAAGGTGCCCCAATTCGTTTAAAGCCCAGGAGGGTTCCATTTGCTTTAAAGGAAAAATTGATGCACAATTAGATAAACTTATTGCTCAAGGGGTTTTAGAGCCTACTGACCACTCCAGATGGGAAACACCCATAGTCACACCAGTCAAGGCTGATGGGTCAGTGAGAATCTGTGGTGACTATAAGGGGACACTTAACCATGCGCTGCAGCAGAGCGCATACCCAGTACCAGTTGTGCATCATCTGCTCCATTCCCTTGGCAGGGGTACAGTATTTGCCAAACTGGACTTGGCTCAGGCATATCAACAATTAACAGTTGATGATGCCACTGCAGAGGCACAAACAATTGTGACTCATAGAGGTGCCTTCAAATGTAAAGACTACAATTTGGAGTAAGCGTGGCACCTGGCATTTTTCAAAGCCTTATGGAAAGAATGTTGCAAGGACTGCCAGGGGTAGTGCCTTACTTTGATGATGTGTTAATCTCTGCTGAAAATGACACTCAGCTTCAAGAGAGACTCAGAGAAGTCCTTACCAGATTCAGAAAAGCGGGTTTAAAAGTCAAGGAAGACAAATGCACACTCAAAACAGACAGAGTTGAGTTCCTGGGGTACATGATTGACAAGCATGGCATCCACCCTACTGATGCCAAGGTTAAAGCAATCAAGGAAGCCCCTAAACCTAGATGCAAGACAGATTTGCAAGCCTTCCTTGGACTTATTAACTTTTATCACATGTTTCTACCTCACAAAGCATCCATTGCTGAACCTTTACATCGCCTGCTTGATAAGAAGGCTGTTTGGATCTGGGGAGGAAGGAACAATCAGCATTTAACAGTATTAAGAGACTAATCACATCTGATGCTGTATTGATACAATTCTCTGAGAATTTGCCTGTTGTACTGACTTGTGATGCATCCCCTTTTGGAGTGGGGGTTTGAGTCACAGGCTTCCCAGTGGAAGGAAGCCCCTATTGCATTTTAGCACTTTGTCCAAAGCAGAGAGGAATTATAGCCAACTGGACAAGGAGGCATTAGCAGTTGTTGCAGCTGTTAAGAAATTTCATGAATATCTGTATGGCAGGTCATTCACCATTGTTACAGATCACAAACCTTTATTAGGCATTGTGGCAGGAGACAAACCTACACCTAATATCCTGTCACCAAGAATGCTGAGATGGACTGAATTTCTTGCAGCCTATTCATACAAACTGATTCACAGGCCTGGCAAGGACATTGGACATGCTGATGCACTGAGTCGTTGCCCACTACCTTGCCACAAGGAGGACTTTGAACTTGAAACTCACACCTTTTCCTAGAGACTGTTGCTAAGCTTCCAGTCCATGCTGCTGAGATTGCCAGAGAGACTGCCAAAGATGCTGTGTTGGCACCTGTTATAGGCTGGATTAAGAAAGGTTGGCCTCTTCAAGATCTACCTCACCTTGCCCAACCTTTTAAGTCCAGGCAAACTGAATTATCTGTATTAAGAGGATGTATTTTGTGGGGTAACAGGGTGGTTATTCCTGCAAAACTGCAAAGGGAGGTTTTGGAAATGTTACATGAGGGTCATCCTGGGATTGTAAGGATGAAAGGATTGGCCAGGAGTTATGTATGGTGGCCAGGTATTGACAAAATGGTTGAAAACTGGGTAGCATCTTGTCCCAATTGCCAGGTAGTCAGGCCTGCTCCACCTCACGCCCCACACAGGAATGGGAATGTCCTAGGGGCCCATGGTCTAGAATCCACATTGATTTTGCAGGCCCTACGAGAGGGCACACTTTTCTAGTTATAGTAGATGCATATTCCAAATGGCTAGAGGTAATTCCCATGACATCCACTACAACTGAGGCTGTCATCAAGCAGCTCAGAAAATTGTTTGTAACCCATGGGTTACCAGATGTCCTTGTCTCTGACAATGGCCCTCAATTCACATCTAACATTTTTGAATCCTTTCTAGCACAACAGGGTATCAGACATGCCCTCACTGCCCCTGGGCACCCGCTAATGGCGGGCTGAAGCATGGTGCGCTTTACCAAGAGAAGCTTCAGCAGCTGGGTCCTGGGGACATCACTGAGAAGCTTGAAAACTTCTTAGTGTTCAGCACATCACTCTAGCCCATCAAATAACTTGTCCCCAGCAGAGTTGTTGATGGGTAGGAGGTCTTCCCTTGACCGCCTTCATCCCACTTGCGCACCACTGGATTCCACTTCCAAAGTTCGTTCTTTCAGTGTGGGAGATTCTGTATATGCTAGGAACCTTATAGGTGAACCTTTGTGGATTCCTGCTGAAATAACTCACATCACTGGCCCTCGTTCTTACAGGGTACAAACAGAGGATGGCCTCCTCTGGAGCAGGCACATTGACCAACTTAGATCCAGGTTCCCTCAGGAACATCGCCCCTGTCTCTCTCTGGGTCCCTCACCTGATGTCACTTCTAGGGGAAGGGGAACAGGAGGAAAATCAGCAAGCAAGAATCAACCCCATGTGTAACGAGCCATTGCGACAGGAACCATCCGAACCCTGTCACAATGCCAAGATCCATCCTTAGAAGTGGAAGATTGCACATCACTACCTGACTTGGGTGCTGACATTGGAATGGAGATGGGTTGGGAGGAGAGACCAGATTCTAACAGTCTAACAGGGTCTCCTTTCACAGGAAGTCCCAACAGGGAAATGTCAGCAGACACATTTCCCCTCTCACTGGGTGAGAACGTTAAAACTTCTGAACCACGAAGGTCTCAATTACACGTAAGAGCCCCACCTATTTAAAGGAATACATTAGATAGGCTGGGGTTTGGTATGGACTGAACCTAGTGGGGAGGGGTGTTATGTATGTAGGTTTGAATGTTATTGGTTTATTTGAACTGTTCTTGTAAAATGTCAAATGGTATTGGTTTAAATAGTGCGGGAAGAAACCCTGCACTCCCATTGGCTGGCAACCACAGCTGCAGGCTATAAGAGGCAACCGTAGCCAAGCCAAGACGGGTCCATTCGAGCTGTAGTCACTTAATAAACTCTTTGCTGGAGCTCCTCGCGTCTGACTCTTCATGCAGACTTAACACAACCCTTCCCCTTTAAGAAAGCCTCAGAAGCTCCAGAAACAGGAAGTCTAGGCTGTCTGCCAAAAATATAATAAGGGTGGGGAAAAAACAAGCAGAAATTGCTTCTAACTACCGCTTCTCTGAACTACTTAGAAAGTTAACAAGGGGTTCTACAGAACCAGATAGAACCGGTAGAATCCTACCCCTGGTGCTGTGGCTTGGTGGGTGTGGTGTGGCTTCGTGGGTGTGGCTTGGTGGGCATGGCAGGGGAAGGATACTACAAAACCCCCATTCCCTCCCCACACCTGGGGGAAGGTTACTGCAAAATCCCATTCCCTACCCACCCCACTAATCTGCTTTCCAGCTCCATTCTCCTGTGCAGGGCAACCAAAGAAGACCCAGCCGATCAGTTGGGACTTGGAAGGCAGTGAATAGATGGGGGCAGGGCCAACCAGAGGTGGAATTTACTGGTTCTCCAAACTACTCAAAATTTTCACTACCGGTTCTCCAGAACATGTCAGGAGTGGCTGAATTCCACCTCTGCATTAGACACAAAAGGAAAGTTTCTGGTTTTATTTTTACCTACATTTTCAGAATTTTCTGTATTACAATATGAACCTTCCTCCAAAATATTTTTGCTTTATCACGTGTCTGCCATAAATCATAAAAAAATCCCTTCTTTATGTTTACATTCCCAACATTTATTTGACACACCTTTATATATTTTAGATAACTTATCTGGTATTAGATCTGGTATGTAAACCGATGGCAAACATTCTGATTCAAGTTTTTCCCTCAATTTTAGTATAGGGTCACCAGAGTTGAAAGATAGAATTTTTCCATACGTCCACCAGTCTGGCTTCACCCCCATTTCTTTTGTGAAAAAAAGATTCCTGGGGTAACACCCAAAGATGCAATTTCACAGAGATATATTTTATATTTATATTTTTATAAATATACATATTTTATATTTATTGTTTTATGTTTATTCTAAACTCTTAGTATGGTACGTCTAACAAGGTGATTATTAAAAGCAACATTAAGTTTAGTTTTATTATATCATAAATAGCTGTGCCATCCCAATCTTAATTCATGGGCCTCTAATTAAAGTAACATCCTGTTCTGGGGATTCACCCATACTTTTAACCAGGCCAAACAACATGCATCGAAATACAATTTCAAGTCTCATAAACTCATAAATAAAGATCTTGCAGTAGTTTATATCTAATTCTTGGGTTTTATTCCCCTTCCATAAAAACTTGGAAATATCTTCCATCATTGTTTAAATGGATTGACAGTTGTAAGGATTGGTAATGTCATAATAAATAAACAAACATTAAATGGTCAAAACCTGTTAATCAAGCTTACTAAATGACATTTTTGAAAAATAACAGATTTCTAAAAGTCATTTTTAAATTTTATTTTGACATCATGTGTTCTTTGGTATTCAGATCTGGCCTAACAATAATAATGTAGCACTTGGGGATGAAGATGCAGCTCAAGAGTCCAGCACTGGAGGCCAAGATGGAGAAGACCTGAACAGCCACCGTGTACTTCCCCTTGGTGCTCAAGTAGGCAGGCAAAAAGGACACCCAGACAGTGCAGAAGACCAGCATGCTGAAGGAAATCAGCTTGGCTTCATTGAAGGCCCCAGGGAGATTCCTGGCCAGGAAAGCCACTGTGAAGCAGACAGCAGACAAGAAGCCCATGTACCCAAGGGCAACATAAAACATGGTGACCAACCTTCCATTGTAGGATGATTTCTCTAAGTTGGGAGTATATGTCAGAGTCAGGAAATGGGGGGAAAGTTACCAACCAGATGCTGCAGATGACAACTTGGACACCAGAGCAAGAAAGGACGATAGAGTTGGCCAAGCTCTTCCCCAACCATCTCTGCATTTTATTCCCTGGTTTTGTGGCCAAGAAGGCTAACACCACTGTGATCGTTTTGGCCAAGATTGAAGAAATGGCAATGGTGAAGACTATGCTGAAGGCTGTTTGTCGGAGGAGGCAAGTCACTCTCCCTGGCCGGCCAATGAACATGAAGGAGGTCAAGATGGAAAGCAGGAGAGAGACCAGGAGGATGTAGGAGAGGTCCCGGTTGTTGGCTTTGACAATTGGTGTTTCCATGAATGTAATGAAGATCCCAAGCCAAAGCCAGTGGTTAAAGAGAGGAACAAGGCAATGGAAGTGAGGATGATCCCCAGATTTTCCTTATAAGAAAGATAACTTTTAATCTTGGGGATACAGTGAACTCGTCTGATGTTTGGATGTTGATCTTCAGGACATTTGGTACATTTGTCTGCATCTGAAAAAGAGCAAGAGTAGAGTCTCCCTTTAACATGTCTTTTAATAAAATGCACTGTTTGGGTAAACTTGTGTTTGGTGTGAATGGTTGTGTGTAGGTGAAATCAATATATTTCTTTTCCTAGAGGTAGAACAGCTGAATATTTCTTTTTTGATGTCACCATTTCATCAATGAACTTGTTGAAAGAGAACAAGGGAAGGAGGGAGGATTCAAGGAAGAAAGGCAGTTCCACCATTTTACCTTTTGATTTCTGAACCTCATTGCTCTAAGGCACCAATGAGATCCAGCCTACAATGGAATTAAGTACATGCACAGAATCGCTTAACGTAGCTTCGGTGAGCTGAAAATTAGAAATACTACTTTTGCCATGGAGAAAGAAACTTCACATGGAGTGGCCCTTGAAAATGAGTTGGATATGGAATGAGGACATCAAAATCCTCATTTTTTTATTATCAGAAAGAGGAACATTTTCCAATAAGTTCAAGAAGGAAATTTGGCTCAACCACAGCTCATGATTCCTCTCCTCTCCCCTCCCCTCCCCTCTTCTCTCTCCTCTCCTCTCCTCTCCTCTCCTCTCCTCTCCTCTCCTCTCCTCTCCTCTCCATGGACCATGATTCTGAAAATTATTTTAAGAAGGGCCTCCAGCAGAACCTCTGCAATGTCAAACTTCAGAAGTATAAAGCCAGGAGTCCCCAGGCAGAAAGAAAGGCACCAGTGAACAGTGCAGTCACTTATTACATAATTTAATTTAATTTAATTTAATGATGGGATTTCTATGCCGCCCTATCTCCCAAAGGACTCAGGGCTCACAAATAAAAACAGAAATACAAAATTTAAAAAGCAATTAAACACGAAACCCCAATTACATTAAAAATTAAAACCACCAACAAATCTAAAAACAATTAAAAACTCCATCAGTCCAGGTTGGCGTCGAAAAAAGCCAAGTCTTTAGTGTGACAGAAGGAACGAAGGTCAGGAGCCACCCGAAGCTCCACGGGTAATTGGTTCCAAAGGGCAGGCACACCCACAGAGAAGGCCCTGTCCCTGGGAGTCGCCAGCCGACATTGTCTACCATCTCCCCCTCCCGCAGCAAATAGAACGAGGACAGGGGTGGGATTCTACCAGTTTGCACCTATTCACTAGAACCGGTTGTTAACATTCTAAGCAGTTTGGAGAACCGGTTGTTAGAAGAAATTACTGGCCTAATCCTGTAAGGAAGGCAGGAAGGAAACATTCTGGTGTTGCTTACAGAAACTGCCTCTCCGTTAACCCTTATTACGTTCTTCGCAGGACTAGACTTCCTGTTCCTGGAACGTCTCTGGAGTTTTTTTCCCTTCCTTTGCTGGTACTTTGCTTGTGTGGAGTGACCATTCAAAGTTACAATGGCACTGAAAAAAGTGACTTATGACCATTTTTCACACTTACGACTGTTGAAGCATCCCCACAGTCTTGAGAGGCCAGGCAAGGAGATGTGTGCCTCGATGTGAGTGATATTGAGTTGGCCACATCCAGCCAATAACATGACCACCAAGCCATGTCCACCCAGTCACATGACCACCAAGCCACGCCCACCACCTAAGCCACGCCCACAGAACCAGTTGTTAAAAAATTTGAATCCCACCCCTGAATGAGGAGCACAGGGAAGACACTCTGTGAGACTCCTTTAGCAAAGAAATGCATCCTTTGTGTAAAGACCAGTAACTATAACTTGAAACTCTGGCTGCCCAAAGTGCCCACCAGACATGGCCAGAATTTGGTCAATCCTCTTCCAAAGATCCAATCAAAATTCCATCATTATATTCTGGCTTCTGGAAACTCTCACTATTCACAGCAATGAAGTAAAGTAATTTGAAATGTTGAAGATGTGTTGTAAAAGATAAAGAGCAGGAGATGTCATCTCTCTCACAATATTCAACCCTCACTTATCCTGTATCTTTATCCATGATCTCTATCCCTGTTTGCTTGTGCTATATACCAGATTAATCTGCAAGAACTATTGTTATAATTCACAATGACATAAAGGTATATCTTGTTCAAGACTCAAAGAGGGGACCACTCTGACCAAGCCTTTCAACATACATGTTCATGGAGAATCTCAGGATCTCTGATCCTCCCCAAAGTCTGTCTCTTTCTCCTGCTGTCACTCACCCTCCTGGATGGAGATGGATCCTTCTGCACAAGGGTGACAATTGTAGCAGCAGATGGACTTCCCTTCCTGAGACACCTTCATGAATCCAGGAAGACATCTTTCCACACACCTGGAAGGAGGGAAGGGCTGGCCAGAAAATAGTGGAAAAAATAACATCCACAACATGGATTATTTTATTTCCTAAAAGAGGTAAAATGCAAAATTTGGGAATCAACAATTCAAGCTCTTCAAACTGACTTGGTGGCTTGCTTTTTGCCTATTTACCTTCTCTTCTAGTTTTTTCCCTATTAGAATTTTATTTTGAATTCTCAATGTACCTACTGAAAAGAAAGTTGAATGGATTTCTGCTTTGACAAAATCCATCACTTTGTCTCATGATATAAATCCAACTTCTTTGTAGAAGTTTGATAAACAGTTAACTGGAATAGTTAAGGATATTTTTCTCACAGACACCTGAACATCTAATGAAAAGATGTTTCCTCTTTGGGAGAACTGAGATGACATCCCAAGCCCACCCCTGCTCCAATTTGGCAATCGTCTTGGCAAGACCTTCATAAAGAGCAGAATGAAGTCTTTTCCCCACCTTGTTCAGAATCTCAATCATTGCAATAGCACTCTGGTTCATCATCAACTTGAAATCCAAGGATCCCGCTCTTTCTAGATTTCCAAGTGTCATTACGATAGCAGACATATTGAGGAAAATCACTGTGTTCACAATGTCCAGGTCTGCTACCAGCTCTCCATTCTCATCCAAATAGATCCCATCGATGGAATTATTATAAAACTGAGAGATTCGAAGGAAAGAATGAAGCTGGGATGGAAGAGAAAATGGACAATGGACAGGACATAGAAAGCTCTTTGGTAAGACTTCTCCATCTCAACTGGCATAAAAATCTTGTTAGAAGAATCAAGATTGGCCTCAAAAATGAGGATGGTAAAGAATGTTCTTTATCTCTTCCATTCATTATTGTCACTGCAAACTTTGGCAAACCAATGGGAAGTAAGCAAAGCAAAGGATATATCCAGTATGAACTATTGAGGTCCAAAATTAAAACCCTACAGGAAATGATCTAAGTGCCAGAGCCCACTGCAACAATATTGCCAAAAAAGCATTAAGAGTTGTTAACCTAATCTTGCATAGCTTCTTCTCTGGTAATATTCTATTGCTTACTAGAGCATACAAAACTTTTGCTAGACCCATTCTCGAATACAGCTCATCTGTCTGGAACCCGCACTGCGTATCGGACATTAACACAATTGGGAGAGTCCAGAGATATTTCACGAGAAGAGTCCTCCACTCTTTTTCTTGGAACACAATACCTTATTCCACCAGACTTGAAATATTGGGCTAAGGCAACTTAGAACTATGCCTCCTTCAATCTGACCTAAGCGTAGTACATAAAATTATCTGCTATAACGTCCTACTCGTCAATGACTACTTCAGCTTCAACTACAACAATAGCACACAATAGCTACAAACTTAAGCTAAACCGCTACAAACTTGATTGCAGAAAGTACGACTTCAGCAACAGAGTTATCAATGCCTGGAATGCACTACCTGACTCTGTGGTTTCTTCCCCAAACCCCCAAAACTTTAACCTTAGACTGTCTGCTGTTAACCTCAACCCTTTCCTAAAAGGTCTATAAGAGGCGTGCATAAGAACATCAATGTGCCTACCGTCCCTGTACTAATGTCCCTTTTTATGTGTACCCATTTCATGTAATAATAATCATGTTCTAATTATATCTGTTATCTACATGCTTGACAAATAAAAGGAAATAAATAATAAATACATAAATAATAAACCACACTGAAGAAATTTTGCCAATAAAGCCAAAATTCTTAGCCAAAGAATGGTTAAAGGCTGCCCTGTAGCAGAAGGGCAGCCCAGGAAGTTAGAAGATCAGAGATGTTAAATAGCTTAATATACACAGCACACACTTTTGGTGCATGACATGGTAATGGTCCTGCTTGTAAAAAAAAGTCAAAGAAGAAAAGAATAATATTTTTAACAAGAAACTTGTAAATAAAAATCGGAAAAGAGATGAGCAGGGTGAAATGAATTGCAGAAAGGAAAGCAATGGAAAATTGGAATTTAATGTAATTTTTATATTCCAAATACAGTATATGTCAACTCATAAAACATTTTGTATACATGTTTTATAGTTGTCAACAGAAAGGGAGGAGTTTCAAAGAGCAGGGAGCAGTGTGGAATCGAAAGTACATTCCATTCATATTTTCTTCAGAGACTGATTAGATGACTGAAGCTTCTGTCACTGCAAAAATCTAATTGGAGAGCATGATTGATGACTCTTGGCTATGGACATTTTTCATTGGATGATACATCCAGAGGGGTGGGAGGGAAATCAAGATCAAGGGTGACAGTGAATTACGTATCTCAGAGTTGGCTACGCCCAGGCTATTGCCGGAATGTTAATTCTAAATCCTTTTTAGTTTTGGGAGTGTGGATCGAGGCTCATGATTTAATTGGAGTAACTGCTGGAATCCTGACAGTATAATTATTATCAGGTTCTTACAATTACAACATAGATTCTCAGCTGCTATGGAGAGCTGTGCAATAGAAAGTAAGTACCTGCCACGCCTTCAGCATAGGAGTTTTCAAGTTTTTGCCAGTTTTAAATGTGTTGCTGGATCTGGATAAATAAGCTGCATTTAAGGCCCGTGCCAAAGCCCAGATTGTGTTGTAAATGATATAGTTGTCCCGAGTCAGGATTGGATACATCTTCTCTTCCATGAGAGCTTCCAGATCTTCCCTCTGCCTGCACCGTCTCCATGTTTTCACTGAAAAGGCATTGTTGGTGTAAGAACACAGGAAGGAGATTTCTATATAGTGCCTCATAAAAGAATAAAGGTTCAAAGGCCTATCATATATTTCAAATAGACTTTTCTTCATAGGAAAGGAAAATATGCTATGGAAGTATTTGACAGGAAAAGATTGTTTTGTCAAATAAATAGTGAAGTCCCAGCGGATTGTGGTGAGCAGGACTTTTCCTCTAGGAGATTCAGCAAGACTATCAAATACCAGGTGCAAAAGCAAAAGCCCTGCATTTAACGAAATCAAGTCTGCAGCAAAAATAAAGACATTAATCTTTCTCCAACTGAGGAATAAATGCCAGTTTATTTTTGCTTTCGAGAAGCTGGGGAAAAGGTTTGTGATAAAACTGGGCAAATGCCATTCCTGACCAGCATGGAAGTCAACGTCCTCATGAACCTTTGTCCGTTCTCGGTGTCTGGAGCAAGGAGACCCACCAAGGTCCACCTGAAATGGAGGACCAGTTTCACCATCCCTGGGTACTGGGCTCCTTCAGCAGGGAGCATTGGGTACAAGAAAGGATTTTCATCACTCACAACCTGGGAATCAAAACCGTGACTGATCTGAAAAGGGAAAAAAGTTAACTTTGTTAAAAAAAATTTCAGAGATATCATAAAAACAACATCCAGCCCTAATGGAAAAGTTCCACTCATAGTCATTCTGTTTACATTGCCTCTCTTCTCACTTCAATAGCAATAGCTAAGGTTCTTAGACTTATATACCACTTCACAGTGCTCTAAGTGGTTTACAGAGTCAGCCTCTTGCTTCCAACAATCTGCGTCCTCATTTTACCCACCTCAGAAGGATGGAAGGCTGAGTCAACCTTGAGCCTGGTGAAATTAGAACTGCCAAATTGCAGTCAGCAGCATTCAGCAGAAGTAGCCTGCAGTACTGCACTCTAACCACTGAGCAACTGCAGCTCTTCAATGAAGGATTTGGCTATTGCAAATAGCCAGCAGAGATGCACAGTCTGTATTACGAATGTACCAGAGAGAGGATAGTCTACTTTGATCCTTCTCTACCATTTGATAGAACCTTCATCCTTACTTCATACAATTCCCACAATAAAACTGTGCTCTTCATTTACAACTCTGGCTGTAAGTTGCATGTCTAAAAATGGTCTTCACAAGAAAGACACACCTGTGGGATTTTGTAGGTTCCCAACATGGTTGAAATCTGGATGGAGATGTCAGTACCAGTTGGTTCGAGAACAGCCATGGTGTTTTTCTGCCTTCCACAGCTGTAGTTGGGAACATTGGCCTCCCCCTCCGAAAGCAGGTCCAGCAAAGCCTCTGAGGTCATTTGTGCTCTGAAATAATTGTCATAGATGTTGTATCCCAGGGTGACATTGAACAAAATGTTGGGATTCTTGTTGATCGCTTGGATTGCAAAAAGGAAGGATAGGATTTTCCAGTACTCTGTTGCTGGTTTCCTGAAAGTATTAATGCATCAGAACATAATCAATGGAAGCAACATTTTATTTAACAGTTAAATTTAACAGTCCTATTTTTAATCCACCTAAGGCTGAGAGGTTTGGAGGCATTTTTAAATCCCCCTCACCCAACAAAATCTCACCTATCGAATAGAACTCTGGGATACTTTCCATTTTTCTTTTATTTTTGGATACTGAATGCATATTATTTCTGAGTTAGTCTAGTTATTGTTAGCTTTCTCTAATTCTTTTTTAAATTTATATTTATAAATTGTTTAAGAAAATGAAATATTAAACAAAAGAAAAAGAGGAATGACAAAACTAGAGAAAGGAAGAAAAGGTCCAAGAAATTAGAAAAAGAAAAAGAAAAACACTCTTTTCAACAGATATTCCACCTTTTCAACAGATATTTTTTTCATTTCTGTAAATTCTACATTTTTCACAATCTAGTCCTCCACTGTGAGAATTCCATGATTCTTCCGTTATTGAACAAACAATGATCTTGCCAAAGTTACCATTTATAAACACTATGAATGTTATCTAATTCTTTGCTCAGTAATCTGAGTAAAAAATAATTCTGGTTTATTCACAATTTTTAGCCTTTCACGTTCTTTGCATTGTTGTGTCAAGTTGTATTTAAAATTTATGAGCTTTCTCACAAGTCCATCCTGCATGATAAAATGTTTCCCAATGCTTTTCACAATTCCTGCATTGGTTGAAATATGTTTACACATCTTTGATAATTTACCTGGGTAATTGCTATGTCCTATAGCAAGAATACATCATTTTATTTGAAAACATTCTCTTAACTTATGACGGAGTGTAAACCGAATACCAATTACCCAAATTCTTTGCATCATGATTTAATATCAGAATTTAATAGTGCATTCATTGAACTTGTTCATCCTCTTTTCAAGGCTTTAAAACTTTATACATTTTTGTTATTACATGTTCACCATTTCTATATAATTCAAGTTGCAAATTCAGTTTTAGGTTATTCTTCACATTGTCCTTGTTCTTGCTGTTGTATTAAGATTTCAAACTGACTTTCAATTTCGTTCTATCCTTTTGCCTCTTTATCTTCCCAATGATTAATACTTGGAAGTGTGACCTATTATTCTACATGAAATATAGAATCAATAAAGGACACACACCGATAGGGACACCTGCAATGACACATAAAATGAGCAATCATGGCTGTTAACCAGTGCAGTAAGTTCTCAATCTCTATGTCCACCATAGAGACTTAGCTGGCAAATAACTCATTATATAATTAGGATGCTGGTATCCACTCAAATGAAATTCACATATTTAAGAAAAGTCAATTCTGAACTGGCATCCATTCATTTAATTGGTAATACAGAATGAAATTATCAAGCTTATCTCATTTTTACTTCAGAGAAAAAGTCAACATTTCTGCATTTTTCTATCCATGCTGATGACTTTATTGGGCAGAAAAACATCCTCTCTTGTCCATCCACATTCCAACTCTGCTAAGAGAAATTCAAGAAAAGCAGATGCTTCTTTTTCAAAGCCAAGAAAAACAGAAAATCTCTACTGATTATTTACTTGAGAATTTCAAATCAGGTTCATCAGCTGAAAAGGATGAACCAAGGATGAAATGAGACAGAAAGAGAGAAAAACTAGCATATCAAAGAGATCATTCAGTGAAAGAGAGGCGAGTAAAACTTTAGAACTTAGGATGGAATGGAGAGGTTTTAATTCTATGCAGGAACTATGACATACCAAGAAAATTGAGTCAAAGGAGATTTGTTGAAGGTTGGTGGTAGAAACATCGTCCTCGTTGCAGGGAAAATGCCACCAATGAGAAACTCTCCTGTTTTGTAATAGTTCTCTGGGTGCACCTCGTCCCTCTTTAGAGTCAGCAGACATTTGGCTATGAGATTTGACAGAACTTCCTGGGGCAGCAGAAGCAGCAGAAGCAGCAACATGACTTGTGTTCCTGATGGAGTCTTCAGCCTTGCTTTGAAGACAAAGTGATAGGAAGAGGTGGAAGAAGACAAAGCCCTCTTCCAAGACAGAAGCTCCAGAAGTTTCCTAATCATGACAGAGTCCAGACAAGCCTTCATATCTGCATCTCCTGCCTGTCCTAAAAACTTTCTAGGTTGTCTATTTCTCCAGAGCCATTTATGTCCCCAAGGTTTTCCAGTGCAAAGAGATTAGACAACAAGGCGTTGATATGATATCAAAGTGGAAGCATGTTATGGCCGTGTTTGTGTTAAGTCTGAAAGCAATCCAAAATGTCTTTTGAGATTTAGCACCAAGAGAATAAATAAATCACTATGATTTGGATAATGGCCATAAGAGGACACATCATCTCTCTAAACTCGGAATGAGTCAACAAGCAGGTGCCCAATGGGAGGAATTACAAATGGGGTGAAACTCTGAAAATGTGCCCAGGAGTGAAACAGGAGAACTTTCTCCCAAACTTCATTTCTTTCAAACTTTTCATTCCTACCATTGCACCATCATTACAGCATTACAGTATTACAGCATCATGGAAGTTGGTCAGCTCTTAAAGTATTTCCCTGACACATCCCTTAGAAAATCTCTCAGTACACCCCAATCTCAAGAGAGAATTTTGGCATGAGTCTGAAATGTCAATCCTCAATATGGATAAAGCTGATTCTGGTTTGTCTTTAGTTAAGAGATGAGTGGCTGTTTTTGTTCATATGACATTCTTCTCTCTTACAAAGTTCCAAACCAGAACAAAATCCCTGAAAATTACTTTTATTCATTATAGTCAACAAAAGTTTGACTTTGGGTTCTACTCTTAGTGTCAGGGCTGTGGTGATTGCCCTAATTAAATCATGAGGCTCAAGCCAAGTTTCAAAAGAATCCAAAAGATTTATTAGGAGCAACATGTAGGCATTAACCTAAATGAAGCCAACTCCGGCATACGTAATTTACAGTCACCTGTGACCTTGTTTTCCAAATCCCCCCTGGGTGTACCATAAATCAGATTCTCCAATGAAGCATTTTCACGGGCTGTGTGTCATCAATCATGTTCTCCAATGAAGGATTTTTGCGGGCAAAAGATCTGGTAACCTAGTTACAATCTTTGTAAGATAAGCGTGGAATGTACTTCTGGTTTTAAACTGCTGTAGTGCTCCTTCAGATTCCCCCCTTGTTTATGACAACTCAAAAACAGGCATATGAATGTTTTACGAGTTGACAGTTAGGACATTTCATTGTGTTAAAAAAAGTAGACATTTTTCTTCATTGGAGAAAAGCCATTATTTGTTTGTAAAGGTGGGACTAAATAATAAAAGAAACCAGAAGATGATGGTGGTCAGGGACCTGTGTGTAAAATACAGCAAAATATGTACATGTTTAGAAATAGGTAAAATCAGGATAACATAGCATATTTATTTATTTATTTATTTATTTATTTATTTATTTATTTTATTTCATGGGATTTATATGCCGCCCTATCTCCCAAAGGACTCAGGGCGGCTCACAACTGTAACAAGGCATAAAATACAAACATTAAAATTATTAAAAAATATTAAATAAAATCCCAAATCTGGAAGAGCCAAGTCTTCAGGTCGCGATGGAAGGATTGAAGGGCAGGGGCCATCCGGAGCTCCAAGGGCAGCTGGTTCCACAGGGTGGGCGCTCCCACAGAGAAGGCTCTCCCCCTGGGGGTTGCCAGCCAACACTGTCTGGCCGATGGCACCCTGAGGAGGCCCTGTCTTTGGGAGTGCAGGGGACACTGGGTAATCGTTGCTGGAAGTAGATGGTCCCACAAATACCCCGGACCTAAGCCATGTAGGGCTTTATAGGTGATTACCAGCACCTTGAATCTCACCCGGAGGGCAGCCGGTAACCAATGCAGCTCATGCAGGAGGGGTGTAATATGGGAGTATCGGGATACTCCCATCACAACCCGCGTGGCCGCATTCTGCACCAGCTGAAGCCTCCAAGTGGTCCTCAAGGGCAGCCCCATGTAGAGAGCATTGCAGTAGTCCACATGGGAGGTAAAGTGTGCATGACTAACTGTACGTAAGGCATCTCAACAGGCTGGCCTGGAATGACCCAGGTGGGATTTTTTACTGTTTTAATTATTTTAATTAATGTTTTAATGTTTTATTGTTATTTATTCTGACTTGTTATATTTAATGCTTGTTTTATGTAAATTTGGTCCTGTTTTATTGTTAGCCGCCCTGAGTCCTTAGGGAGAAGGGCGGCATACAAGTTGAATAAATTATTATCATTATTATTATTATTATTATCTGGGGGTCCTCCTGGATGCTCGGCTCCGGTTGGAGGAGCAGGTGGGGGCCGTCGCCAGGGGGGCCTTTGCCCAGCTTCCTCTGGTTCGCCAGCTGCGCTCTTTTCTGGACCGAGATGCCCTGCTTGCGGTTACTCATGCCCTTGTTACCTCCAGACTCGACTACTGCAACGCTCTCTATTTAGGACTGCCCTTGCATACCATCCGGAGATTGCAGCTGGTGCAGAATGCGGTGGCACGGGTGGTGATGGGAGTTTCGGTTCTCCCATGTTACCCCCTCCTGTGCTGCCTTCATTGGCTACGGTTGCACTCCGGGTTAGTCGTTTTAGTGTTAACATTCAAAGTCCTTCATGACATGGGTCCCCAATATTTAAGGGGCGGCTCCTGCGACATCAAATGCCAACCGCCCTGTGCGAGCACATAGGCAAGGACTCCTTGGGGTCCCATCGGCTGGCCAATGCCGGCTGGCGGTCCCCGGCAACGAGCCTATTCTATAGCGGCCCCAGACCTCTGGAACCAACTTCCCCTGGAGCTCCGTCTGGCCCCTGACCTCCGCACCTTCTGCCATGACCTGAAGACCTGGTTGTTTAACCAATCCGGGTTGTGATTTTCTGGGACAGGATGGTTTTATGGGATAGTTTTAAGGGATTTTATGGGTGTACTGTAATTGTAATGGGGCTTATTTAGTTTAATTTGCTTTTAAATTATTTATTGTTGTTGTTGTTTTATTGTAAAGCCCGAGTCTTCGGGGATGGGTCGGCATATAAGTCCCATTAATAAATAAATAAATAAATAAATTATTATTATTATTATTATTATTATTATTATTATTATTATGATCTTGGTCCCGATAGACTCAGCTGGCGTACCAGGCAAACCTGGGCAAACGCTCCCCTGGCCACGGCTCCCACCTGCTCCTCTAAGCTGAGCCATGCATCCAGGAGGCCACCCAAGCTGCGCACCCTCTCTGTGGGCGGTAACACCTCTCCCCCCACAACCAGCCTGGCTCCCTGGGAAGGCTCTCTGCCTATGTTCAGAGGCATGATCTTTCCCATTAGATAGGGGTATAAATCTGTTTCTTTCCTCTTCTCTGGAGTTGGAGGATGAGCCCGATGAGAACTCTGCTTGCTGTCAACTTATAAAGCATTCCTATGCCTGTTTTCGAGTTGCCATAAGAAGGAGGGGGGAAACCTGAAGGAGCAGTATGGCAATTAAAGCCAGAGTAATTCCAATCTTATCTTATAAAAATTGTAGCCTAGGCTACCAGATCTTCTGCCCATGAAAATCCTTCATTGGAGAATGTGATTGATGGCACTCAGTCCGTGAACGTGCTTCATTGGAGAATCTTATTTATGACACACCCAGGGGGAAGGGGCAAACATGGTCACAGGTGACCATAAATTACACATGGCAGAGTTGGCTTCCAATGGATCAATGCCGACATGTTGCTCCTAATAAATCTTTTGGGTTCCTTTTTGAAGCTTAGCTCAAGGCTCATGACTTAATTAGGGCAATTGCCAGAACCCTGACACTTGCCTGGCCTCCCAGTGTCAAGACAAGGCTGGGCATCATGTGTTGAGACAAGCAGGCAAGGAAGGAAAGGCATGTGGGCAGGCGAGGCTCAAGCAGGTGAGAAAAGAAGTGTCTGGGAGGGGAGGGGCAAGGCACCGGACAAGGGAGGCCAGCTAGTGGTGGGATCAGCCAGTTTGCCAAACTTCAGAAAAAGTTAGCTACCAGTTCTAGTGAACTGGTGCGAACCAGAAATTTGAGGACAGAGAGGACAGATGTACTAACCCCATCTGCCTCTTTCCAGAGATCATCAACTAGTGAAATCGATGCCATTTCTGTCCCATAACTGGGCCTGAAATTTTACTGAAAGGAGTCTAGTCTTCATTTCACCCAGAGTCTTCTGGAGCTGCAGTGCAACCACTGTGCAATATAACTGGATGAAAATTGTACAGTAAATTTGGATCAAATGATAGCTTCTTAAGGATGGATGGAACATCACTTCCATAAAGGAAATCCCTCTACTGCAGTAATTACTGAATACACCTACCCAGAAGTCACTGTCCTGGAAGTTTCAAGTGACAAGTGACAAGAATCTAATGAGCAAGTGATTGTGCTGGCAGCCCTGAGGATCCTGTCCGCTTCCCCAGGTCCAACAGGATCATACTGCTCCAAAATAATATGGCCAGTCTGTTCCCAGGGGATCTCGAATGGATTTGCACTATGCTTGAACTCCAATTTACAGCGAATCTGAGAAATTATAGCAATCAGGTGTTACAAACTCCTCCATGCAGCTCTGAAGATAATCATCCCAGTCCTCCTTCCGAAGGAAGGGCCAAGTGACCTTGAACAGGACCATTGGGAGACTCTCTGGGAATGTACCAAATCCAGAGAAATACCAGTGCTTCATCATTCTTAATGCCACATGGTAGGCCTTAATCACAGCTCTGACCTATGTTTCATTAGATTTGTTTTTTGTTTTCTTACAGCTGTGCCCTAGCTGTCTCTTGGCCCTTTTCAACACTCTTGACTCCCCTGTGACCCATGGGAAGTGTCAGGGCCTATGCACCAGGAGAGGGCACATGGGTGGATCAGCTGGGGTGTGGTTTGGAGACTATAGTTGATCTGGGAGGGTTAACCCCAAAGACGCCTGGAAGACCTGGAGTGAGGGCGTCTCAGGGAGTGTGATGGTGGTGAGGAGGGTGCTGTTTGTGATTAGCTCTTGGCCTTTATTTTGTCTAGAGGGCCAATGTGACACTGGGGCTGTCCCAGGTATGGCCTGGAATATAGCAGGAAGCATAATCGGTCCTTGGTCAGCTGTTATGGTGGAGGCCTCGGCCCGCCAGGGGCTGTTAAGGGCTGCGATGTTTCCATCTATGGCGTTGGAGGTGATGGTGGCAACACCCTTCTCCTGCTGCTTCTTATGGCCTGACTCTGGACTTTACCATCGACCATTGTGTTTGGTCATTTTGCCTCATTTGTGTTACTGCTTTCACTTATACTATCTGCCCCATCTTCGCCAACTACAAGGTACTTTAATTACTGGGATTGAATCACCTATGCGTGCCACAGGCCCGGAGGGGTGAGCTTGGACCCCAGTGACCTGGGCCCGGACTCCCAGTGCCTACTGTACACCCTTGAACTTGGTTCACGGCTACCAGACTTTATTGTTTCCCTTGCCGTGGTGAGAGAGCGGCATTGGGGACTCACTGTCTTCTTAGATGGCCATTTAACATCTGTCTACCAACTGTCAATTGGCCCATGGGGATACCCGTGGTGAGAGTCGGGACTTGATCGGAGGAGGTCTTAAACATCGACCACAGTTCTGTTGTGAGAGGGCAGCCTGGTTCCTGGACCCCCAATGGGCAGTACCTTGGACTTTACCAAGTTCCTGTATTCGGACTTTATCGTCTCCACCTACAGACATTTGTGCTGGTTCCTTGACATGCTTGGATCTGTAACATTCAAACTTTTACAGCAGCCGGGCCTTTAGGAGGTCCCCTCCCTCCAGGACATGGCCTGCTATATTATCACCGGCCTACCTGAGGATGGGTTATGGAACCGGAGAGATGGCATGGCGGAGTTGGGTTGGGGTTGGGGCTCTAAGAAGGCAAAAAGAGGGTCACTAGGGCCCTTTAACTAAATTTTAAACAAATTTTTAAGTAGGCTAGGGAGGTGGGGGGAGATGATGCGGGGGTGGGCGGCAGCCCGGCGTGGGGTGGGGTTGGGGGCGGTGGGGGCCCAGAGTGCAGGCGGGGCCACGATGATTCCTAGGTGGTTGGGATGGGTGGGAGATGAGGCATAGGGCCAGATCATGTGCTGGGCAGCGCCCTGCTATCTTTGGCGGTGCGCTGGCGCTCCGACCTAACCTCCTCCCTTGGGGGCAGGGGAATGGGGACCCCTGGGCTCAAGCTGGTGTATTTTAATGCCAGGTCCATGGCTAATAAGTCCTCCCTCCTCCGAGGTGATTGAGGAGGAGGCTGCGGACCTGGCTTGCATCACCGAGACCTGGTTGGGCCCAGAGGGAGGAGTCCCTCTGGTTGATTTATGCCCCCAGGTTTCCGATTTTGCACCGGGCAGGGCTCAGGGGAGGGTGGTGGAGTAGCTGTAGTTATTCAGGAGACCCTGATTCCAAGGGAGGTCACTGTTCCTGAGATAGGCGGAAGTGAGACCCTCCTCCTGAGATGGGGGCCTGGTGGTGGTGGGTTTGCTGCTGACATACCTTTCCCCAGCTGTGTGGCAGCAACCCTGCCTGGGCTTCTGGCGTTCTCTTGGGGGTGGTGGATCTCCCGGGGCTTATGGTCCTGGGTGATTTTAATCTGCCTTCCCTTGGCGGGGCGTCGGGTTTGGCCCAGGAATTCATGGATTCCATGGGGACCATGGGCCTGACCCAGTTAATGCAAGGCCCGACTCACGGGGGAAACACTCTCGACCTGGTTTTTGTCTCGGAACAGTGGCGTAGTGATATAGGGCAGGCGAGTTGTACAACACTGCCCGTCCCATGGTCTGATCACTATCTCCTGCAGCTGGTCTTCCAACAGGCTGCTCCCCACTGCTGGGATGAGGAGCCACCTAGATGGTTCCGCCCCAGATGCCTAATGGACCCTGAAAGGTTCCAGGCGGAACTGGGGTATTTCCCCATTTCCCTTGCCCACAACTCTGCCAAGGACCTGGCGGCTGCTTGGCAGCAGGCTGCTGAGGCTGCCCTCGACAGGGTTGTCCCCATGCATCCCCTCACACACCGTGGATCCCGGGTGGCTCCTTGGTATACTGAGGAGCTCCGGGAGATGAAGCGCCGTCGGAGGGGTTTAGAGAGCAGGTGGAGGGCCACCCGCTCCCAAGCCGATCGAACCCAGTTAAGAGCCCATATTAGGACTTACCTGGTAGCTGTGGGGATGGCGAGAAGGTCTTATCTCTCCACCCTCATAGCGTCCAGAATAACTGCCCAGCCGCCCTGTTTAGGGCCACCCGCTCCCTCTTACATTGAGGGAGGTGGTGGACCCTCCGAGGAGGGCTGAGGAATTTGGTCAATATCTGTCGGATAAGATCGCTGATTCGGGGGGTTGTGCTCCACCTTGCAGTGGTCTGAGGATCGTGGTGCAAGCAGTCTGGCCGATGTGATCTGGGCTGAGTTCGACCCTGTTTCGAGGATGAAGTGGACAGGATTATGCGGCGCCTGAGTTCCACCACATGTTTGTTGGACCCGTGCCCCTCCTGGTTGGCATATGCCAGGGAGGTCACCTGCAGTTGGCTCGGGCAGTGGTCAACGCTTCGTTAAAGGAGGGTGTTTTCCTCCACCTTGAAAGAGGCGGTGGTGAGGCCCCTCCTGAAGAAGCCTGCCCTGGACCCGACTGTTAGACAACTTTCGTCCAGTCTCCAACCTCTCTTTTGGTGAAGGTTGTTGAGAGTGTGGTGGCTCAGCAGTTTCCACTTTTCCTGGATGAAGCAGACTACCTAGATCCGTACCAATCGGGCTTCCGCCTGGTTTCAGCACGGAGACGGCATTGGTCGCACTGATGGATGATCTCTGGAGGGCCCGGACAGGGTTTTCCTCTGTCCTGGTCCTATTAGACCTCTCAGCTGCTTTGATACCATCAACCATGGTATCCTTTTGCGCCTCAGGGGTTGGGAGTGGGGGCACTGTGCTTCAGTGGCTCTCCTCCTACCTCTCGGGCGCAATCGGTGCTGACAGGGGACAGAGGTCGGCCCCGAGGGTGCTCACTTGTGGGGTCCCTCAGGGTCGGTCCTCTCCCCTTCTATTTAATATCTACATGAAACGCTGGGTGAGATCATTCATTTGGGGTGAGGTCACATCAGTATGCTGATGATACCCAGTTATACATCTCCACCCCAAACCAAATCAGTGATGCCCTCTGATGACTCGCTGTCTGGATGCGTACGGATCTGGATGGACGGAAACATGCTTCGGCTCAACCCGGCCAAGACTGAGTGGCTGTACATACCGGCATCTTGGTCCAGTCAAGATTGTCCATCGTTGACCATAGGGGGAGTGGTGTTGCCCCCTGTGGATAGGGCACGGAACCTGGGGGTCCTCCTGGATGTGCGGCTCCAGTTGGAGGAGCAGGTGGGGCCATCGCCAGGGGCCTTTGCCCAGGTCGGCTGGTTCACCAGCTTCGCCCGTTCCTGGACCGAGATGCCCTGCATACAGTCACTCATGCCCTTGTTACCTCGCGACTCGACTACTGCAATGCCCTCTATTTAGGACTGCCCTTGCACACCATCTGGAGGTTGCAGCTGGTGCAGAATGCAGCTGCGCGGGTTGTGATGGGAGTTACCCGATTCTCCCATATTACCCCCTCCTGCGGCTTGCATTGGTTGCGGTTGCACTCGGTGAGGTTCAAGGTTTTGGCTTTAACATTCAAAGTCCTACGACATGGGTCCACAATATTTAAGGGAGCCTCCTACCGATATCAAGAACCAACCGCCCTGTACGGGCACACAGGCAGGGGCTCCTTGGGGTCCCGTCGGCAAGCCAATGTCGGCTGGTGCGCAGCCTACTCTGTGGCAGCCCCGACTTATGGAATCAACTGCCTCTGGACCTCCGCCTGGCCCCTGACCTCCACCTTCGCCGCAATTTGAAGACCGCTATTTGACCAAGTCGGGCTGTGATCACCTTAAATAAATAAATAATGAGAAAGGTGTGCCCTCTGGTAGGGCCAACGAAATCAATGTGAATTCTAGACCATGGGCCCCTAGGATATTCCCATTCCTGTGTGGGGGCGTGAGGTGGAGCAGGCCTGACTACCTGGCAATTGGGACAAGATGCTACCCAGTTTTCAACCATTTTGTCAATACCTGGCCACCATACATAACTCCTGGCCAATCCCTCCATCCTTACAATACCAGGATGACCCTCATGTAACATTTCCAAAACCTCTTTTTATAGTTTTGCAGGAATAACCACCCTGTTACCCCACAAAATACATCCTCTTAACACAGATAATTCAGTTTGCCTGGACTTAAAAGGTCGAGCAAGGTGAGGTAGATCTTGGACAGGCCAACCTTTCTTAATCCAGCCTATAATAGGAGCCAATAAAGTGTCTTTGGTAGTCTCTCTGGCAATTTCAGCAGCATGTATTGGAAGCTTGGCAACAGTTTCAAGGAAAAAGGTGTGTGCCTCAGGTTCAAAGTCCTCCTTGTGATAAGGAAGTGGGCAGCGACTCAAGGCATCAGCATGTCCAATGTCCTTGCCAGGTTTGTGGATGAGTCTGTATGAATAAGCAGCAAGAAATTCAGTCCATCTCAGCATGCTTGGTGACAGGATAGTAGGTGTAGGTTTGTCTCCTGCCACAATGCCTAACAAAGGTTTGTGATCTGTGATAATGGTAAATGTTCTCCCATATAAATATTCATGAAATTTCTTGACAGCTGCAACAATTGCCAAGGCCTCCTTGTCCAATTGACTGTAATTCCTCTCTGCTTTGGTCAAGGTGTGAGAGTAAAATGCAATAGGGGCTTCTCTCCCACTGGGAAGCCTGTGGCTCAAACCCCCCCCACTCCAAATGGGGATGCATCACAAGTCAGTACAACAGGCAAATTCTCAGAGAATTGTATCAGTACAGCATCAGACGTGATTAGCCTTTTAATGCTGTTAAATGCTAATTGCTCCTTCTTCCCCCAGACCCAAACAGACTTTTTGTCAAGCAGTCTGTGCAATGGTTCAGCAACGGTTGCCTTCTGAGGTAGGAACATGTGATAGAAGTCAATGAGTCCAAGGAAGGCTTGCAAGTCTGTTTTGCATTTTGGTTTAGGGGCTTCTTTGATAGCTTGGACCTTGGCATCTGTAGGGTGGATGCCATGTTTGTCAATCATATAGCCCAGAAACTCAACCTTGTCAGTTCTAAGTGTGCATTTGTCTTCCTTGACCTTTAACCCCGCTTTCCTGAATCTGGTAAGGACTTCTCTGAGTCTTTCTTGTAACTGAGTGTCATTTTCAGTAGAGATTAACACATCATCAAAGTAAGGCACTACCCCCTGACAGCCCTTGTAGCATTCTTTCCATAAGACTTTGGAAAATGCCAGGTGCAACACTCACTCCAAACTGTAACCTTTTACATTTGAAGGCACCTCTATGAGTCACAATGGTTTGGGCCTCTGCAGTGGCATCATCGACTGTTAGCTGTTGATATGCCTGGGCCAGATCCAATTTGGCAAAGACTGTGCCCCTGCCAAGTGAGTGTAATAAATGATGCACCACTGGAATAGGATATGCTGCAGCACATGGTTCAGTGTCCCCTTATAGTCACCACAGATTCTCACTGACCCATCAGTCTTGACTGGTGTGACTATAGGTGTTTCCCATCTTGAGTGGTCAGTGGGCTCTAAAACTCCCTCAGCTATGAGTTTATCTAATTGTGCATCAATTTTTTCCTTTAAAGCAAATGGGACCCTCCTGGGCTTTAAACGAATTGGGGGTACCTTGGGATCTAGACTGAAAGTGATAGGGGTCCCCTTATACTTGCCCAATCCTTTGCTGAAGACCTCTGGAAACTCAGACTTCAAGGCTTCCTCCCATTCAGAACTGCTCACGTGATTGATGCCAGTCACCTCGATGCCAAGTGGACTGAACCACTCAAGTCCCAGCAAGCTTGGGCGATCCTTGTCCACGATGGTAAGGGGCAAACGTTTGGTGTGGCCTTTGAACTTCACGTTGAATTCTCTTGTTCCAACTACTGGAATCTTGTTCCCTTGGTAGTCTTTAAGAGTCAGTGCTTGCTTCTGGAAATGCTTCTTCTGAATGTTGGGAATTAGCCTGTGAATAGTGTCCCATGACACCATTGATAAATAGGAGCCTGAGTCCACTTCCATTTGGCAAGGCCTTCCTTCAATAAATACCTTCACATGCACTTTTCTGCTTCTTAGTGGTGAAGAATGACCAATGGTGACTGTTTGATGAGTTTCATTCTTCCTATTTGCTTCTGTGCTGCGCCCCATTTTCTCAATGAAGTTGTTGGGCTTGAATTCTTTATCAGGGAATTTCTTCTTACTTGGTGGAGTTCTGGATGATTTGCAGACTCTTGCTAGGTAACCCCTTTTCTCACAACGTAGGCATATGGTATCTAGAAACTTGCATTCAGTGTGGGGGTGCCCCCCCCAGCCTCTGCAATAAACGTCTTGCCTTTTTCTTCCCAGGTCTTTCCTTTTCTTCTCCAATCTGAGTCTATAAATGCCTTCCTCCACCTCACTACAGTCTGAATCAGAGTCTATTTGCTCGCAATGGGTTGTTGTGGACTTTTCCACATCAGGATGGTTTGCAGCCTTGTTAATTTTCTTCATGGCTGCTGCTGAGGACTTGGTTGCTTCCGCTGAAATGGCTTCCTCTATGGCCTCCTTAAACGTGATCTTAGGTTTCATTAGTAATTTGCTCTTTAAGACCTTATCTTTAAGGCCTAGAACAAACCGATCACACATGGCCTCTTCTAAGTTGGTAAACTCACAAGCACCCCCAATGTCCCTTAAACTTGCCACGAAGTCATTAACATTCTCGCTTTCTCCTTGATCCCGACAGTAGAACTCATGTCTCTTAATGAGGCACAATACTTGGGGCATGTAATGGGCTCTTAATAATCTCTCCAGGTCGGGCCAGTCCATTACCTTTACATCTGCAGCTCCCGCCAATGCCTTCGCCATCTTGAAAATGGCCGGACCGCAGTGGGTAAGAAAGACCAGCCTCTTCTGCTTCTCGGAGATGTTGGCGAGGTCGTTTCCTTCCAAATACATTTGGAAGCGATCCGCATACGAGTCCCAGTGTTCTGCCACCGGATCGAACAGGGCTGGGGGCGTGTTCAGTGAAGTCATCTCTCTCAGCCTGTTCTCTGCATCGTCTTCTCTTCGGGAGGAACCCCACCTTCGTCGCCAGTGTTAGATTTGCATGAAGAGTCAACGCAGAGTGTTTCAGTAAGAGTTTTTATTAAGTGACTTCAGCTCGTAAGAGACCCGATTTGGCTGGGCTGCTGCCTGCTATTTATAGCCGGCAGCCACAGTTACCAGCCAATCAGAGTGCAGGGTTTTCCCACACTATTTAAACCAATCATTTCTGACATTTTACAAGAATAGTTCAAACTAACCAATACATTTAAACCCACATACATAACAGAAAATACTTTCAAAAAAATAGTGAGATATAAAAAAGCATTAAAACACTTCAGTGTGTTCTACATTGGTGGAGACTTTTATGTTATTTTAGAATTATATTTTGGATTTGGTTATACTATGATATTACATGATATTTTTAAGAAAACCAGTGACTGACTATATGCCTAAAAATAAGATAACGTATTTTGCTTATATTTTTATATTTTTCTGAAGTAAGGATTAATTTACCTTTCTTTAATGTTGTATAGCCAAGCATTATTTTTCTGGATTCACGGAGGTTCAGTTGAAATGAAGGAAGGACTTTTCTCTACCAACTTTGACTTGGTAAGCACTGACCCTGGGATATTTTGAAACTACACCTGGTTAGCCATTCAACCAAGTCTCATGCTCTGCCTAGGAGTTTTGCAATCCACAGAAATGTTTCAATACAAGGTAGGTGCAGCAATGCCTTATATAAGAAACATAAACTTTACTCCTAAGAATCGTTGCAATATTTCATTGAGGCAGTGTGATGTAATCATTAGTACTCTACAAATAGAGAAGTGTGCCTTGTTTCAAGAGTAAGATTTGGCCCAGAATCAAATCCAATATGAAGATCTTTTATCTGGTCCTCACATTCCTTTTCCTTGCAATTCTGCCTGAACCAGGTAAGAAACTAAATTACTGGTATTTTAGAAAGGACTGATAACTCACTCCATTCTAAACAAGTAGATCATGGAGTAATATGTAGTATGTCTTTGTTGGATCTAGCATTTAATCCAGGGCCAGAATTTATCACAAGCAGAAGAAATAGATTTCTGGAATTCAACATCTCAGTCATTGACACCTTTTAGCTTTATTTTGAGTAAATAATTTTGAGAAGTACAGTCTATTAACAATTTGAACTTCAAAATCTCTGAAAAATATGCCATTGACTTTTCTTCTGCATTAAAACTAAAAATCTAGCATAATAAATTGCATCAAGGAGGAACAGGAAAGCCAATATAATGATTCATTTTTCTGTACTGAACTGTACTGGGGTTTTTGTTGTTACAGCTTTCTTTCTTTCTTTCTTTCTTTCTTTCTTTCTTTCTTTCTTTCTCTTTCTCCTTCCTTCCTTCCTTCCTTCCTTCCTTCCTTCCTTCCTTCCTTCCTTTCTTTTTTGCTTGGTTTTAGGTATTAGGGTTTAGGATTGATTTTGGTTTACCAAATTATCACCAAAGTATTATCTATTCAGTGAAGAAGAAAGATCCTAATCTATTAAACCTATTTGTACTAGGGGAGGGGGGACGAGAGAAAGAAAATAAGACAAAAAAGAAAGAAAACTAATTAAAAGAGAAATTCCTTTAATAATAACATATCTATTATTATCTTCTTAATGAAGAAAGCAAAACTACATATACAGTTTAAAGAAAATCTTTACTCTTTGGGATTATGTGAAGAATCTAATGCAGTTCTCTTTCAGAGCAGGACAGAAGTGGTACATCCTTCTCATCTTCTCAAAAACATTTTTGAGAGCTCAGATATCCTGAGAGTCCTTCACAGAAGTCACAACTGGGTTTCATGAGCACAGATTTCCAAGAGCAAACAGCAGCGATAGGACTTTTTCCTACATTGAGCAAAGAGGGTGAAAGCTGGAGAAAAAGTCTTTAAATTCAAAGGAAGCTTACCTATTCTGACTGAAAGATTCCCCATCCAAAATAACCAGAGGAAGCAGACATTGTACCTCAGGATTTTTTTGTATCAAGTAAGGACTGAGACTAATAGTGGAGAGAAAGATATTGTTAGGCATCCAGAAATTGTCCATGGTAAACAATCACTCCAAGACAAGTATAATCTCCAATTGATTTATTAGGAACAGCTCTGGTATGTCTATGGAATTTCCAAAACTGAAACTCATTCCCAGCGCATCTCACAAATTCCACCCTATCTCCTCCCACTTCTTACACTTCATAAATCATGAGAACCAATTAACTGCAGCTGGAATTTTTTAATGTGACATACTAAATAACTGTCAGCCTTCAAGATTTCCTTCTTTTGCTTTGCATCTTTTGGCTGTCATAAGTAACGGGGGAGGAGGGGGGACATGATTATGGGAAGTGAGCTGGAGGTTTTGTTAAGAAGAAGTATATCAGTTGGGGGTTTCTTGCTTTGATTTCTGTCTTATGCTATGCGCAGCCGCAGCTCTTTATCAAAATATGCCAAGGTCAACAGACAGAGGCCTCATCACCACCTGGAGATGCCCACATGACAGTTATCCACAACTTGTAATTGGGTAGCCTACTTGAACTATTGTGGGTGGGAACGTTGCCATCACTTTGTATATGTGATTTTCGCGCTCATTCTCTCAGATTCAGAATTCTTTTGTTGCTACCACTTGAATTCCAGTAAAAGACATCTTTCCTCTAATTCATGGAGTCTTAAGTATTTCTTTCTTGGATTTTGAATGGAGCACTGCCTGACAATAACCTTGAACTATTCAATGCCCTCACCCCCCCTTCATTTCTTCACATAACATTCCTGGCAGCTGAATCTCAGAGATGACAGATATCTCAACAAGGTCTTGACTGGGGAGAATCAAATTGTTTCCTTCCAACTGCATTAATAGGTATATGCATGCCAGCCAATTCTACTCTAGGTCTGGGTTCAGACTTTGGTATGTGATTCCTGCACTTCTGCATGCACAGCAATCCTTGCCACATTCTCCCCCGTCTGCCCCTCCCTTCCCAGCCCAGTCATTCATTATTGCGCAATTCTGCTGCAGGAAGACAGAAGAAATGGACCTGTCTAATCAGATGGACCTGCCCGAAGGCCTAAGCATTCTGCTATTCTCAAAAGCAGGTGGTGTCACGAAAGGAGAAATTTGTATGAATATCATCATTCACCTGCTTCTTTTTTTGTATTTTCACAGGGAATGCCATCTATTTGTGTTACAGTCGAGGAGGGGTCTGTGTTAACTTTTACTGTCCTCCTGAACGAAACCTTGGGTCATGGGGATGTAATAGGGGATTGACATGCTGTAGAAGGTGAGAAAACTCTCCTTTAATCAAGATGCCAATTAGATACTCTTTTTTTATTAGAAAAAAACTTTATTAACAATTAAAAAAGCAAAATAGTATATACAATACGTCAAATACAACTTAACATTGTCGACGAAATCAATCTATACCAACACAATATAAATAAACATACAAACCATATAAAACATATACTTCTAATCAACTAAGATGGTGTGTTTTTTTTCCTTGATAATAATTTTACTACTATTCATTTCTTATTTGGTAAACATTCTTAATTTAACTACCCCATTCCTCAAATATATCTCTTTTAAATTCCTGTTTTTTTCTCTTTTATCCACTTACACAATTTATCCCAAGCTGTAATATATCTTGAGTCTTCCTTATTTCTAAGTTTTTGTGTGAGTAGGTCCATTTCAGCGCAGTCAAGTATTTTCTGAGTAATCAAATTATTTGTTGGCATTTGTTCTCCCTTCCAACATTGTGCCAATGCAATTCTTGCCGCTATGATTATATGGAGAATTAAATATTTAATTTCATTTACATAGTCCCCTTTTAACATTCCCAACAAAAAAATTCAGGTTTAAATACTAACTGAATATTTGTAATTTCCTTTATCCACAATCTAACTTTTTTCCAATATTTTTTACTTTTTGGGCAGAGCCACCAAGTGTGGAAGAAGATGCCCCTCATTTGCTTACATTTCCAACACATCAGGCTCATGTTTGGATAAATGTTAGCTAATCTTGAGGGTGACAGATGCCACCGGTAACACATTTTGTATTGATTTTCTTTATAGATCGCTGATTTTGTTATTTTGTAGTTTTGATTCCAATTTTTTTCCCATTCTTCCAGATTAATATTGTGCCCTACATTCCTTGCCCAAGCAATCATTGGGCCTTTAACTATTTCTTCCGCCATTTCATATTCGAACAAGTAGTTATACATTTTTGAGGTTAATTTTTCATCTGTGCCCTCCAATATTTTATCTAATTGATTCTGTTTTATCTCAATTCCAAACTCTTCCATGCCTTTTTTATATCTTTTTTTTATATTGAATTTTATTATTTTTCAAAAACAAAACAAACAAACATAAAAACATAAACCAGTAACAATTTCAAGTGTGTCGGTCGGTCACAAATCTCAGTGCCATCTCCTCACCATCAATACTCTCTATTACAGAAAAAAGAAAACTATACAATGCAAACCAGAGGTAACAGAAAAAAGAGAAATACAACCACCTGTTTTCTATTTGGAGAAATCTCAAAAAACTTATACATTTTAATTCATGCATTACCTAAATTGTCTCCTCTATTAATCAGTATCATTATTGCTAACTCTCTACAATATTATAATCTCTATATTATATATTCATTCAACAATTTTATTTATCTCCATTATATCCATATATTACCAAGCTTTTTTGTTCAACCATTGATAGAACATATTCCATATCTTATAAAACTGTTTTTCTTCTTGATCTCTGATTTCAAATGTCAATCTGCTCATTTCGGCACAGTCCAAAATTCTCTTAATCACTTCCTCCTGCTCAGGTATCTTATCATTTCTCCAATTTTCAGCAAATATAATTCTAGCAGTTGTCAATACATTAACAATCAGATATTTCAACTCTTTGCTGAATGTCTCTGGTAAAATTCCCAATAAAAATATCTCAGGTTTCAAGTCTATATGTTGTTGTGTCATTTTTTCCAACCACGTGTGGATTTTAGTCCAATATCTTTTTGCCTCCACAATTCCACCACATATGGTAATAGGAGCTGGGTATCTGATGACATTTCCAACACTTATCCGATTTATCTTTAAACATTCTTGCAATCCTTCTCAGGGATAGGTGCCACCTGTAAAACATCTTATACAAATTTTCTTTATATGCAGTTGACATTGTCATTTTATAATTCTGATCCCAAAAATTTTTCCCCAAGCAATCATTGTTTCCTTAACCTGCTCCTCCTCCATTCTAACTTCTAATAAGTGTCCATAAAGTTTTTTAATTACTTTTTCATTGGTACCCATCAAAATTTTATCCAATTCAGTTTGCTTATTATAAATACCTTCAGCCTTGACATCCTCATCATATCTAGATTGTATTTGCAAATATGAAAACCAATTCATTTTTATTCCTTGTTCTTGTAGTGTTTGCATTGATTTGAGTTCACCCTTTTCATTTAAAATCTCTCCATATCTAATTGTTTGTTCCTTTATATATATTATTGGATATGAAAAAGCTTCAATAGTAGATACCCATAATGGAATTCGTATATAGTGTTGTTTTTAATTTTTCTCAGTTTAAAAACAAGGCTTCTCGAATATAATGCCTTCTAAAATATCCTTGTTTTTTAGTTCCCTTATACCATAAAAAGTATGCCATCCTAGTAGTAAATAATGACCTTCTAAAGTTAATAATCTATTATTTCTCAGCGTTATCCATTCCTTCACCCACATCAGACTTGCAGCTTGATAATACAATTCCCAATTGGGCAGTGCATATCCCCTTCTTAACCTTGCATCTTGTAATAGTTTAAGTTTAATTCTTGGTTTTTTGCCATGCCATATAAATTTTGATACCATTTTGTTTAAGTCCTCAAAAAACTCTTTCCCAAGTCTAATTGGTATCATTTGAAATAAATATAAAATTCTAGGTAATACATTCATCTTAACTGTTGATATTCTACCAATAAGAGATAATTGCATATTTTCCCACCTTTCCAGGTCTGTCGCTAACTGCTGCTTAAGTTTAATATAATTATCTTCTTTCAGTGTACTACATCTTGATGTAATATATATTCCTAAGTATTTAACCTTACTTGTGATCTGAATCTCTAATATATCTTCTAGCTCTTTCTTACGTTTTGCTAACATATTCTTTGTTAGGATCTTTGTTTTATCTTTATTAATTTTTAAACCTGCCACCGTTCTTCTATTTTCTCTATCAATTTAGGTGCTGATTTAAGTGGATCCTCTAGTATGAATACCAAGTCATCTGCAAACGCCTGTAATTTATATTCTTCTTTTTAAATTCTCATTCCTTTTATTTCTTCATCTTCTCTGATGGCTCTATTCAGCACTTCTAACATTAAGACAAACAGCAGAGGCGACAGAGGGCAACCTTGTCTAGTTCCTTTTCTTATCTCTATAGATTCTGTCAATTCTCCATTTACCAAAATCTTCGCTGTTTCCTTATTGTATATTGTCTCAATGGCCTGTATAAAATTTTTCCCAAAGCCCATTTGTGCCATTTGCAATATCATAAAATGCCAATTCAAATTGTTGAAGGCTTTTTGTGCATCTAAAAACACCAGTGCCATCTGTTTTTCGGGATGTGCTTCATAGTATTCCAAAGTATCTAAAATTATTCTCACATTTTGCTTAATTTGTTGTTTTGGCAAAAATCCATTTTGATTCATATGAATAAATTCATATAGATATCTTTTCATTCTTTCTGCCAGAATTGAAGCAAAAATTTTATAGTCTGAGTTCAACAGTGAAATAGGTCTGTAATTTTTAACTTGTTGTAAGTCCATTTCTTCTTTAGGTGTAAGGGTAATATAAGCTTCCAGCCATGTCTCAGGTATTCTCTTTTTTAATAACACTTCATTCATAACTTCTAAAAAATGGGTGCTTAACACCTCCTGGAAGGTCTTATAGAATTCCGCCGGTAAGCCATCTGGACCTGGTGCTTTTCTAGTATTTTGTTTCTTCAGGGCTTCTGTCAATTCCATCATGGTTATATTCCCTTCTAACATTGTTTCAATATCTTTAGGTATTTGTGGTAATCTTGCCTTTTGTAAATATTGTTTAATTTTTTCTTCTGTAGTGTCTTCTTGAGAATATAATTTTTCATAGTAATCTCGAATAATTCTTTTCTTTTCAACATTCCCATATTGAGCATTCCCTTTTCCGTCTATTAATTGGCTAATTTTCTTTGCTTCCCTTTCCTTTCTAAGTCTATAGGCTAGCCATCTTCCTGGTTTATTCGCATTTTCAAAATAATTTTGTTTAACACCTTTAATCTTTTGAGCAAGTTCTTCCTTTTCCATTAAACACATTTTATGTTTAATCATATCCATTTTCATTTTAATGTCTTTTCTTTGCAGTGATTGTTGTAGTTCTTTTTCTAATTTTATAAAATCATCTTCCAATATTTTAAATGTCTTTTTCTGTTTGATGTTCCTTTTCCTTGTATAGTCAATTATTATTCCTCTTGTATAAGCCTTCATCACATCCCAACAAATTTGCAATAATGTGTCTTCTTTTTTATTTTCTTTTAAAAAAAACCCCAAGCTCTATCTCAATTTTCTTTCTAAACTCTTCTTCTTTCAAAATCATATTATTTAATGTCCATCTAGATCTTCTCTTCTGTCCTTTCCAAACAACTGTCAATGGATTATGATCTGCCCAAGTCCCAGTTTCTATTTGTATTTCTTTTATATTAGAAAGCATGTCTGTGGATACCCATATCATATCTATTCTTGAGCATGATTCATGCCTATTTGAATAGAAAGTAATTTTTTTATTTCCAATATTTCTCTCTCTCCATATATCTTTAATGTTCATTTCTTCTGTCATTTGAAAAAGGACTTAGGTAGCTTTCTTTAACTTTTTAGTTCTTTCTGATTTATAGTCGAGTTGATCATTAATTATCCCATTAAAATCTCCCATCAAATAAATATTTACATAATCCAGTTCTGTCAGTTTTTGGTGTAATTTCTTATAAAATTCTTCTTGATTCTCACTTGGTGCATATATTGCTATCAAAAGCATTTTAACATTGTTATCCATTATCTCCACCATTAAAATCCTCCCATCCTCATCTGTGTAAATCAGTTCCATAGTAATTGTATCTTTGATGTACAGAGCCACTCCTCTCTTTTTACATTGTGCCAATGAAGTAAATAATTTTCCTAGCTTTCTTTGTCTTAATACATATTCATGTTGTTTTTTAATATGAACCTCTTGTAGACAAATTGTATCAAATTTTAATTTCTCTAATTTGTGAAATATTTTCCTTTTTTTAGCAATCAAATTAAGTCCATTTATATTCATCGAAATCAATTTTTTTTTCATCCATTTTAAGTCTTGTATAAGGGTTTTATTGCTCTAGTCGATCTAACTTCTCTTTGTTCTCTGGATACACCACCTACCGCCCCAAGTTGTTCTACTTCTTCACTTGTTGCTGCACATTCCTTTGAGAGTTCCACAATCAGTTCCTCTTGTCTTCCATTTCCCTCCTTTCCTCTAAAATATTCATCATAAAAGAGTTCTGCTTTCTTCACTGTATTGATTCTGTGTCTTTGTTCCCACCACACAAACAGAAGGCCTTCTGGTATTAACCATCTATAATTTACTCCCCTCCTCAACAATTCTTTGGATAAGAATGCATATTCTCTTCTACTTTCTCTTATTCTTCTTGGTACCTGTTTCAATACCGTAATATCTTTATTGTTGTACTTCAATGTCTTGTCTCTGGCTGTTTGCAGTATTTGTGATTTAATGCTCTTCTTAGTAAACCTAATATGAATTTCTCTTGGAAGTTTATTCCTCATTGCATATTTTGTATAGACATGAAATGTTTGATCTATTCCATCTCTCATCTTCTCTTCCGTTATTTCTAACAATTCTGCCAATATCTGTGCCATTTTCTCCAGCAAGTTTTCACCCTTCTCTTCCTCCACGTTTTGAAATCTCAGGTAGAATTCTGATCTGTCTATTTCACCTCTCAATGACTCATTATGATCCCTCTCAACTTCATTTAATCTGGTATTGAAACTCCCCATTTCTTTGTCTTTTTGTTCTTGCTGCTCCTCAATTTTCTTAATCCTCTCACCATATTTCTCTATTGTTTGCTGTAGAGTTTTTATATTTTCATCTGTCTTGTCCAACTTCTGTTCCATTTTCTCTATTCTTTTTCCATTCTCATTTACTGCTTGTAATATCTTCTGCATCATATCTTCTTTCTCTTTTTCCTTCTCTTGCTGTGATGCTGTCAGTGCGGGAGTTGTTACTTGTGGAATTGAAGGTCTTCTACTCATTGTTACAAAAATATCCAACTAAATTGCAGAGAAAAAAGAAGGCCAATAATAAGGACAAATAAGAATAGTAAAAAAGGAAGGGGCGTAGCCCTCTATAAAAATGAGATTTCTAATAAAGAAGGATATCCAAAAAGAAAAAAGGATAATCACAAAAAGAAGGCAAAAGAAGCAACCTAGTCAAAAAGAAAAATCAATAATACATCAATAATTTGAATTGAAAAAATAAAGAAAAAAATGTAAAAATGTAAAAAAAAATTCCAGTAGTTATGTATCTTAATTCAAGTACATAAAATAAATAAATAAAAGGAATCAAGCTTAAAAAATAAAACTAAAAATTGGGAAAAGGAAAACATCAGTAAAGGAAAAGAAAAAGAAATTAAAATGAAAAATGAACAAAAAGTCCTTTAAAAATAAAAATATATTAAATATATATATTAAAAAGTTAATTATAAAAATTGAATTCCAGGCAATAGGAAGTAATGAAAAACACACTCACTCTTTATTCAATTGCCACTGCTTAATATCCGAGGCTTCACTAATTAAAAAAGATGATTCCAACTCTTGTTTTTTTTAAGTTCTTCAAGGTCACTTCCTCCTTTAACTTCAAATCCAGGCTCAGATATACAGCAGTTCACTGAAAGCACCTGCATAAACAATCTCCAGTGCTTTCTTAGCATAGAGCCCTTGACACAATTCTTGTTAAGTGTGTATATATTTTGAGGAAAATAGCAAGCTTCTAGGTGGCAATATTGTATCGCTTTTGCTACTTTCCTTCCTTGCCGGATAGTCTTCAGCAAATGTCACTTCCTTCTCTTCTCAAAACAAGAAAGGAAAAAGGACCTCGATGGCCATATCTTATATTAAAGAAAAGAAAAATCAAATTACATTAGAGTCCAAAACACCAAGAATAATATAAAAATTAATATGTTACCTCAAACCATTCAAAAGTAAAAGGAAAAAAAGAAGAAAAAGGAAGCCTTTAAAACCGTAAAAGGAGGAAAAACAACTCTTCAATCTCAAACAAGATCTCTCATGCTGCTCCATTTCACTCTTAATTTCTAAATTCAATTAAAGTTACTAGAGTGTTTCTAAGAAAAGGAAAAGAAAAAAAAAGAACCATCTCACCGACCGACACACTTCTTCCGATCTCGTTCTTCCGGAGCTGTCACAGCTTCAGCAGCTTGATGACTGCCTCAATCCGCTGCTGGCAAAGGGGTTGTCCTGGATCAACCAGGGACTTTGCGATGTCCCTGGGATCAACAGGAAATACCCCATACATTCACCGACCATACAAGTCAGTTTAGGTGCTGAGGAACCATCCTGCAGCGGTGATATCGGAGGTGATTTCAAGAGCTGAAATCACCTCAGTCTCGCAGCAACGCCAGCTCCGCCCCTCCCCCTCTTTTTTATATCTTGCCTTGAGTTGTAAATATGGCCACCATTCTAATTTCATCCCTTGCTGTCTGATTTCTTGATTCATCATGATCTTCCTTGGGGATTTAGTACATCATAATATGTAATTTGTCTTCTGGTTTCTAGTGCGTTAGGGTGGATCAATGCCTCCATGACGGAAACCCATCCTGGGATCTTCATATAATGTTTGTGTTTAACTTCTTTCCATACCTTTAATAAAGAACATCTAATTATATGCCTATTAAAGTGTGTATAGTTTTTATTTCCCAGGTTCCACATGAAGGCATGCCACCCTGCTTCCAAATCATGCCCTTCTAGAATTAAGACTCTTTTATTTCTCAAATTGGTCCAATCCTTAATCCATGTTAAAGTTGCCGCTGTATAATATAGTTCCCAGGCAGGGAGCCCAATCCACCTTTGCATCTATTATCTTGTAAGGAACTTAATTTTATTCTGTTTTTTCCCTGACCAAATATTATATATATATATATATATATATAATATATATATAATATATAAATAAATCCTTTTGTGGTCCTCTCAGAACATCTCGAACAACTGTCCATTCTTCTTCCATGTCGTCCTCATCTTCTTCAAAGTCGCTAGCCTCAGCATCTACGGCTCGTGAAGACAGAACATCTGCTTCAGAAGAACTAGTTGATGGAAGATCCGCTTGTGAATCTTGATCATCAGGCTGCGTGACATCAATGGCATCATCTCTAGGAAATAAATGCCAGGATCATTGAGTGAATCCTGGACCAGTCAGCATCTTCCTCAAAATTGAAGGACTGACAATCACATACATGTCTGGAGTCAACGAATTTGCTCCATTTTGAATTGTCATCAATACCCATGAATCTCATTCTTCTTGCTGGACCTCCTTTCTTTCTTTGAGCTAAGGGAAGGTTCACCATAGCGTATGCACCAAAAATATGTATATTTTTGAGATCGGGTTTGTACCCATATAACTTGAAGAAAGGAGTCTGATTTATTACACTACTCCAGATGCGGTTAACAATGTAGTTTGCATATTTAATAGCTTCACCCCAGTATGGGAGACTGAGATTAGCATCTTCTAGGAGACAACGATCATGGTTTGTAGGAGGACGCATTGCTTATGCTCCACCACTCCATTTTCCTGAGGAACATAAGGGGCTGAGGTCTGGTGTAGAATTCCATTCTTACGCATCCAGTCCTGAAAACGCTGAGACATGAATTCAGCACCACGATCACTTTGAATTCAAGTGATGCGAACATTGTGTTGGGTATTGACATAAGTTGCAAAGTCTTTAAAGATCTGGAAAGTCTCTGATTTTTCCTTCATAGCAAATACAAATCCATATCTAGAATAATTATCAACAATTGTTAAGAAATATTTTTGCCACCAAGTGTTGGTGCAAATGGACCTACTATGTCAGTGTGTACCAAGTCAAAAATGTGTGTTGACCAGCGTGTAGCATGTTTTGGAACAGCTGCTGCTTTGGAATTGGCTTTCTTGCAGACAGCACAATCCAAAAACACCTTACACCCCTTCAGATCCAAACCTTTCATGAATTCTGGCATCTTTCTAAGAACATGAAAACTGGAATGCCCCAATCATTGATGCCACTGGAATGCAAAGGTTTACCTGTTAGTGAATTTTCAACATCTTTATGAGGAACCTTAGGCTTGCTTTGAGCAATCTGTTTCTTTTTATTGGCTTTAGTAGGCTTTGGAGTAGCTACAGGATCTCTCTCTGAGACATCTCTCTCTGGGCCTGTGCTCTCCTTTTTTGGATATTTTATACTTGCCTGTGCTTGCAAGTTAGAGTTTGGCTTTAGGTAATAAACACCACCAATTAATATGGATTCAGCAACAATATTACCCTCTTTCACCACATAACTTGCTTTTTCAAAATGGTGAACTTGGTACTTGGACACCCTCGACAAATGACTTTGGCTAAGCAAACTGCAGGTTGCTGTTGGTATATAATAAACATCAGAAATCAATGCATCGAGCTCTTCAATATAAACAGTTCCTTTTCCCCTGACCTGAACAGGGTAATTTGAAAAAGTGTACAGTTCACGCATGTCAGGTTCAGGCTCGTGCTTCTCTGTGAACAGATGTCTTCTGTAGGTAACATGCACTGCTGCTCCACTGTCTAGAGTCCAGAGAAGTCATCTGTCATACTCTGGATCAGGTTGTGGATCGTTGGTTAATGGCAATGTGATATGTGGAGCTTGTAGATCACTCCTGGGACCGCGACGACCTTGTCCTCCACCTCTGCCTCTGCCTCTGGAATCTGTTCCTCTGGGCTGGTACCTGGTGGGTGCTTGAGATCATTGGGGACAATCCCGGGTGGCATGTCCTACATGATCGCAGATATAGCATCTTGGCATCCTTGGAACAAAGCCTCTTCCTTGGAAAGTACGCCTTGCTGGAGCTCTTGATGCAGGTGGTCCTCTTAAATGTGGTGTGGCTTGCATGAGTGCTTCTTCTTCAGTTAAAATTCTGCATACATGATCAACTGTGCGCTGAGCAATAGGCACTTGATTAAACTTTGAAATGGCATCTTTCCATTCATAATTCAAAGAGTTAATAATAATGCTGATCATTTGAAAATCATCTACAACATAACCTTGTTCAGCAAGCTCTTTTCTTTCCTTTCATTTTTGTTAAATGCTCTCCAATAGTTTCACCTGGCCTTAATCTCGAACCATGAAATTCAGTTAAGAGTAAACATGTAGATTCAATTGAAACAGGCCTGCAACATGCTTCTAATTGAGCCCAAATTTGTTGGGCAGTTGCATCAGGTGAAAAATCATCTGCAATTCAGTGTCCATTGACATCAATAATGTTGTACATGCTCTAGTATCCAAGTCTCTTATGTCAGGAGGCCAAGCTGTGGTGGAGGATTAAACACCATACAGGGTACCTTCTCTACAAAGTAAAATGCCAACCTCACTGACCCATGCCTTGTAATTTTGTCCTGAGCGCTTTAATTTTGAATCACCAGTCAGTGGGGTGATAGAAATTTGCAGAGGAACATGCATAATTTGCACTGGTTGAACAATGCCTGCTTGGCCACCAGGGGGCGCTTGAGCTGGCATTGGTACTGGCACTGGTTGACCTGCTAAATGCATTTGTGGCTGCATGCTGGACTTTGTTGTTTTGTTGTTGAGCTGCTATTGGTATTTGAGCACCACCAATTTGGCCTGCAGGAGGTGCTGGCATTTGCATCTGAGGCATTTTACTAGCAGCCATATCAGGAAGCCAACTTGATGCAATTTGGGTAGCCTCAGGAGGCATTTGCATAACTGGAGATATATTATCTGTAAAAAGATTTCATTAACATCTCATCAAAAGATTTGTGTAGAATGTTTTTATGTTCATGTAATGCATGCATTTCGTCAGCAGATGGTGCTACAATATTAGAAAACACAGGAGTTCTCACTGAGTCAGGATCATAAGACACTCCACGTGATGTAGGCACAGCTCTCTGCTCTGATTGGTCTGACACCACACCCATGTGACCAACTTGTGGGTGGACCCTTGGCTTCCAAGAAGGCAAGATGGAGGGCTCAGGAACTTGAACCACACCCATATCTGGTTGAAGGGATAATGCAAAGGCCCTAGCCAGCTTTATATTTTGTTCATAACCTTCAATTTCTCTCAAAAAACCATGCATAAGGTTCTGCCTTATTGTCTGCTTTGGAGACATTGGAGAATAAAGAATTTCACCTTTTTCTTTGGGTGAAAAATGCTCAGCTGACTGTAAAACTTTAGGCTTTGCTCCAAGTAATTCATAATCTTGAGCGTTTGCTTTTGCAGACTGAGCTTGTAAACATGCATCATCAAAAGAAGAGATTACTGACCTGATCTCTTGTTGCTCTTCCACGGCAGAAGTATGTGGGAGTGACTGCCATAAATCGTCCTCAGACGAGTCCTCCTTTTTCATCTTTGCTTTCTTTCGAGGCATATTTCAATTAAACACAACAATCCTCAGATGTTGTGAACTAATTGATTAGCCTTATCATCACAACGAGCAAAAAGAAAACATAATTAATCTTGAAGCTTTGAAAAACCATCCTCTGCTACCAATGTCAAGCCTTCTCTGCTACCATTTTCAAAGGCTTGAAAACCTTTTGCCAGGGAGTAAAAATTCTTCCAAAACATCCCTGCTAATTAGAGGTGATAGACCGTGTTCTTCTTTGCTGTCAATGATGATAAAAATGAGACCCAGAAAGTAATCTAAAAACATTTTTATTTATAAAATAAGAAAACCTAACGGAGCTACATGTTTGCCACCTAATCTCCACCAAGGCACATAGAAGAAGAACAAAGGAAAATATAACGGAAGTTACAAAGGAAGTGAAGTATAAACTTTGTACACATGAGTGGATCAAAATATCACAAGACTTTCTTATCTTATTACTATGGAGACAAGATAAGACAATGCTGGCTAGACACCTGCTTGCTAGAATATGAGCTTGAAGCTTGAAAGACAAACCAAAAACTGCAGTGACACTTTGCCTCCATCAAGGGCTGCCTGAGGCCCCTGAACTCCCAGAGCCCCCAACCTCTGGAACTCCTGCCTGTTGGGACGCGTTGCAGGGCAGGATGGAGGAAGCCCAGCCCGCCTTCTCGATCCCCAAACTACAGGCAGCAACATC
>CM019165.1:16561506-16581182 GCA_009733165.1 Naja naja
TGTTTTAATGTATTTGGCTTGTTTTATTTAGTGTTTTTGTAAATTGCTCTGTTTTAATGTTTGCGCCCTGACTCCTTAGGGAGTAGAGGGTGGCATACAATCGAATAAATAAATAAATAAATAAATAAATAAATAAATAAATAAAACAACAGAAGTGACAGAACAACCTTGCCTGTAGTTCCTTTTATCATCCTCTATAGATTCTGTCAGTTCTCCATTTACCAAAATCTTCGCTGTTTGCTTATTGTATATTGACTCAATGGCCTGTATAAAATTTTTCCCAAAGCTCATTTGTTGCCATTTGCAATATCATGAAATGCCAATTCAAATTGTCAAGGCTTTTGTGCATCTAAAACATCAGTGCCATCTGTTTTTCAGGATGTTCTTCATAGTATTCCAAAGTATCTAAAATTATTCTCACATTTTGTAATTGTTTTTGGCATCCATTTTGATCCATATGAATAAATTCATTTAGATATCTTTTCGTTCTTTCTGCCAGAATTGAAGCAAAATTTTGTAGTCTGAGTTCAACAGTGAAATAGGTCTGTAATTTTTAAACTTTTGTAAGTCCATTTCTTCTTTAGGTGTAAGGGTAATATAAGCTTCCAGCGTATGTATTCTCTTTTTAATAACACTTCATTCATAACTTCTAAAGATGGGTGCTTAACACCTCCTGAAAGGTCTTTAGAATTCGCCGGTAAAGTCATCTGGACCTGGTGCTTTTCCAATGTTTTGTTTCTTCAGGGCTTCTGTCAATTCCATCATGGTTATATTCCCTTCTAACATTGCTTCAATATCTTTATGTATTTGTGGTAGTCTTGCCTTTTGTAAATATTGTTTAATTTTTTCTTCTGTGGTGTCTTCTTGAGAATATAGTTTTTCATAGTAATCTCGATAATTCTTCTTTTCAACATTCCCATATTGAGCATTCCCTTTTCCATCTATTAATTGGCTAATTTTCTTTGCTTCCCTTTCCTTTCTAAGTCTAGAGGCTAGCCATCTTCCTGGTTTATTCACATTTTCAAAATAATTTTGTTTAACACCTTTAATCTTTTGAGCAAGTTCTTCCTTTTCCATTAAACACATTTTATGTTTAATCATATCCATTTTCATTTTAATGTCTTTTCTTTGCAGTGATTGTTGTAGTTCTTTTCTAATTTTATAAAATCATCTTCCAATATTTTAAATGTCTTTTTCTGTTTGATGTTCCTTTCCTTGTATAGTCAATTATTATTCCTCTTGTATCCTTTCATCGCATCCCAACAAATTTGCAATAATGTGTCTTCTTTTTTTTATTTTCTTTAAAAAAACCAAGCTCTATCTCAATTTTCTTTCTGAACTCTTTCATTTCAAAATCATATTATTTAATGTCCATCTAGATCTTCTTTCTGTCCTTCCAAACAACTGTCAATGGATTATGATCCGCTTCCAGTCCCAGTTTCTATTGTATTTCTTTATATTAGAAAGCATGTCTGTGGATACCCATATCATATCTATTCTTGAGCATGATTCATGCCTATTTGAATAGAAAAGTAATTTTATTTCAATATTCTCTCTACATATATCTTTAATTTTCATTTGTTCTATCATTTGAAAAAAGGACTTAGGTAGTTTTTTCTTTCTTTCTTTTAGTTCTTCTGATTTATAGTCAGTTGATCATCAATTATCCCATTAAAATCTCCCATCAAATAAATATTTACATAGTCCAGTTCTGTCAGTTTTGGTGTAATTTCTCATAAAATTCTTCTTGATTCTCACTTGGTGCATATATTGCTATCAAATGCATTTTAACATTGTTATCCGTTATCTCCACCATTAAAATCCTCCCATCCTCATCTGTGTAAATCAGTTCCATTGGTCTTTGATGTACAGAGTCACTCCTCTCTTTTTACATTGTGCCAATGACGTAAATAATTTTCCTAGCTTTCTTTGTCTCAATACATATTCATGTTGTTTTTTTAATATGAACCTCTTGTAGACAAATTATATCAAATTTTAATTTCTGTAATTTTTTGAAATATTTTCCTTCTTTTAGCAATTTAATTAAGTCCATTTATATTCATTGAAATCAGTTTTTCTCATCCATTTTAAGTCTGTATAAGACTCACCACCTACCACCCCCAAGTTGTTCTGCTTCTTCACTTTCCTTTGAGAGTTCCACAATCAGTTCTCTTGTCTTCCATTTCCTCTTTCTCTAAAATATTCATCATAAAGATTTCTGCTTTCTCCACTGTATCGATTCTATGTCTTTGTTCCCACACACAAACAGAAGGCCTTCTGGTATTAACCATCGTATTACTCCCTCCCTCAACAATTCTTTTGATAAGAACGATATTCTCTTCTACTCTCTTATTCTTGGTACCTGTTTCAATACTGTAATATCTTTATTGTTGTACTTCAATGCCTTGTCTCTGGCTGCTTGCAGTGTTTGTGATTTAATGCTCTTCTTAGTAAACCTAATATGAATTTCTCTTGGAAATTTATTCTCATTATATTGCATATCTTGTATAAACACAGAATGTTTCATCTATTCCATCTCATCTTCTTCTCTTTATTTCTAATCATTCTGTCAATATCTGTGCCATTTTCTCCAGCAGGTTTTCACCTTTCTCTTCTCCACATTTTGAAATCTCAAGTAGAATTCTGATCTGTCTTATTCCCTCAATGACCTTATTATCTCTCTCAACTGCATTTTAATCTGGTATTGAAACTCCCCATTTCTTTGTCTTTTGTTCTTGCTGCTCCTCAATTTTCTTAATCTTCTCACCATATTTCTCTATTGCTGTAGAGTTTTTATATTTTCATCTGTCTTGTCCACTTGTTCCATTTTCTATTCTTTTTCCATTCTCATTTACAGCTTGTAATATCTTCTGCATCATATCTTCTTCCCTTTTTCCTTCTCTTGTTGTGATGCTGTCCAAGGGAGTTGTTACTTGTGGACTCATTGTTACAAAATATCCAACTCAAATTGCAGAGAAAAGAAGGCCAATAATAAGAACAAATAAGAATAGTAAAAAGGAAGGTGTAGCCCTCTATAAAATGAGATTTCAATAAAGAAGGATATCCAAAAGAAAAAAGGAAAATCACCAAAAGAAGAGGCAAAAGAAGCACTCCTAGTCAAAAAGGAGAGAAAAAAAATCAATAATACATCAATAATTTGAATTGAAAAATAAATAATGTAAATAATGTAAAAAATCCAGTAATTATGTATCTTAATTCAAGTACATTTAAAAAACTGCTTAAAAATTAGAACTAAAAATTGGGAAAGGAAACAACAATATAGGAGAAGAAAGAAATTAAAATGAAAATGAACAAAAGTCCTTAAAATAAAAAAATATATTGAAAAAATATATATATTAAAAAGCTAATTATGAAAGTTGAATTCCAGGCAGTAGGAAGTAATAAATACACATCACTCTTTATTCAGTTGCCACTGATTAATATCCGAGGCTTCACTGATTAAAAAGATGATTCCAACTCTTGTTTTTTTTTTAGTTCTTCAAGGTCATTTCTCCTTTAACTTCAAATCCAGGCTCAGATAAATCCAGGCTCAGATATACAGCAGTTTCACTGAAATCCTCAACAATTCTTTGGATAAGAATGCATATTCTCTTCTACTCTCTCTTATTCTTCTTGGTACCTGTTTCAATACTGTAATATCTTTATGGTGGTACTTCAATGTCTTGTCTGGGCTGTTGCAGTATTTGTGATTTAATGCTCTTCTTAGTAAACCTATATGAATTTCTCTTGAATTTATGATTTATTCCTCATTGCATATTGTATAGACATGAAATGTTTGATCTATTCCATCTCTCATCTTCTCTTCCGTTATTTCTAACAATTCTGCCAATATCTGTGCCATTTTCTCCAGCAAGTTTACCCTTCTTTCCTCCACGTTTTGAAATCTCAAGTAGAATTCTGATCTGTCTATTTCGCCTCTCAATGACTCATTATGATCCCTCTCAACTTCATTTAATCTGGTATTGAAACTCCCCATTTCTTTGTCTTTTTGTTCTTGCTGCCCTCAATTTTCTTAATCCTCTCACCATATTTCTCTATTGTTTGCTGTAGTTTTTATATTTTAATCTGTCTTGTCCAACTTCTGTTCCATTTTCTCTATTCTTTTCCATTCTCATTTACTGCTTGTAATATCTTCTGCATCATATCTTCTTTCTCTTTTTCCTTCTCTTGCTGTGATGCTGTAAGTGCGGGAGTTGTTACTTGTGGAATTGAAGGTCTTCTACTCATTGTTACAAAAATATCCAACTAAATTGCAGAGAAAAAAGAAGGCCAATAATAAGGACAAATAAGAATAGTAAAAAGGAAGGGTGTAGCCTCTATAAAATGAGATTTCTAATAAAGAAGGATATCCAAAAAGAAAAAAGGATAATCACAAAAAGAAGGCAAAAGAAGCAATCCTAGTCAAAAAAAAAATCAATAATACATCAATAATTTGAATTGAAAAAATAAAGAAAAAATGTAAAAAATGAAAAAAATTCCAGTATTATGTATCTTAATTCAAGTACATAAAATTAAATAAAAGGAATCAAGCTTAAAAAAAACTAAAAAATTGGGAAAAGGAAAAAACCAGAAAAGGAAAAGAAAAAGAAATTAAAATGAAAAATGAACAAAAAGTCCTTTAAAAATAAAAATAAATTAAATATATATATATATTTAAAAAGTTAATTATAAAAATTGAATTCCAGGCAATAGGAAGTAATGAAAACACACTCACTCTTTATTCAATTGCCACTGCTTAATATCCGAGGCTTCACTAATTAAAAAGATGATTCCAACTTTTTTTTTTTAAGTTCTTCAAGGTCACTTCCTCCTTTAACTTCAAATCCAGGCTCAGATATACAGCAGTTCACCGAAAGCACCTGCATAAACAATCTCCAGTGCTTTCTTAGCATAGAGCCCTTGACACAATTCTTGTTAAGTGTGTATATATTTTGAGGAAAATAGCAAGCTTCTAGGTGGCAATATTGTATTGCTTTCGCTACTTTCCCTTCCTTGCCGGATAGTCTTCAGCAAAATGTCACTTCCTTCTCTTCTCAAAACAAGAAAGGAAAAAAAAGGACCTCGATGGCCATATCTTATATTAAAGAAAAGAAAAATCAAATTACATTAGAGTCCAAAACACCAAGAATAATATAAAAAAAATTAATATGTTACCTCAAACCATTCAAAAGTAAAAAGGAAAAAAAAGAAGAAAAAGGAAGCCTTTAAAAACCGTAAAAAGGAGGAAAAAACAACTCTTCAATCTCAAACAAGATCTCTCATGCCGCCTGCTCCATTTCACTCTTTATTTCTAAATTCAATTAAAGTTACTAGAGTGTTCTCTAAGAAAAGGAAAAGAAAAAAAAAGAACCATCTCACTGACCGACACACTTCTTCCGATCTCGTTCTTCCGGAGCTGTCACAGCTTCAGCAGCTTGATGACTGCCTCAATCCGCTGCTGGCAAAGGGGTTGTCCTGGATCAACCAGGGACTTTGCGATGTCCCTGGGATCAACAGGAAATACCCCATACATTCACCGGCCGTACAAGTCAGTTTAGGTCCTGAGGAACCATCCTGCAGCGGTGATATCGGAGGTGATTTCAAGAGCTGAAATCACCTCAGTCTAGCCAGCAACGCCAGCTCCGCCCCTCCCGCTCTTTTTTATATCTTGCCTTGAGTTGTAAATATGGCCACCATTCTAATTTCATCCCTTGCTGTCTGATTTCTTGATTCATCATTATCTTCCTTGGGGATTTAGTACATCATAATATGTAATTTGTCTTCTGGTTTCTAGTGCGTTAGGGTGGATCAATGCCTCCATGACAGAAACCCATCCTGGGATCTTCATATAATGTTTGTGTTTAACTTCTTTCCATACCTTTAATAATGAACATCTAATTATATGCCTATTAAAGTGTGTATAGTTTTTATTTCCCAGGTTCCACATGAAGGCATGCCACCCTGCTTCCAAATCATGCCCTTCTAGAATTAAGACTCTTTTATTTCTCAAATTGGTCCAATCCTTAATCCATGTTAAAGTTGCCGCTGTATAATATAGTTCCCAGGCAGGGAGCCCAATCCACCTTTGCATCTATTATCTTGTAAGGAACTTAATTTTATTCTGGTTTTTTCCCTGACCAAATAAATTTATATATATAAATAAATAAATAAATCCCTTTCGTGGTCCTCTCAGAACATCTCGGAACAACTGTCCATTCTTCTTCCATGTCGTCCTCATCTTCTTCAAAGTCGCTAGCCTCAGCATCTACGGCTCGTGAAGACAGAACATCTGCTTCAGAAGAACTAGTTGATGGAAGATCCGCCTGTGAATCTTGATCATCAGGCTGCGTGACATCAATGGCATCATCTCTAGGAAAATAAATGCCAGGATCATTGGAGTGAATCCTGGACCAGTCAGCATCTTCCTCAAAATTGAAGGACTGAGAAATCACAATTACATGTCTGGAGTCAACGAATTTGCTCCATTTTGAATTGTCATCAATACCCATGAATCTCATTCTTCTTGCTGCTGGACCTCCTTTCTTTCTTTGAGCTAAGGGAAGGTTCACCATAGTGTATGCACCAAAAATATGTATATTTTTGAGATCGGGTTTGTACCCATATAACTTGAGAAAGGAGTCTGATTTATTACACTACTCCAGATGCGGTTAACAATGTAGTTTGCATATTTAATAGCTTCACCCCAGTATGGGAGACTGAGATTAGCATCTTCTAGGAGACAACGCATCATGGTTTGTAGGACCCTGGGTTTGGCATGCTTCACACCTCCATTTTCCTGAGGAACATAAGGGGCTGAGGTCTGGTGTAGAATTCCATTCTTACGCATCCAGTCCTGAAAACGCTGAGACATGAAGTCAGCACTACGATCACTTTGAATTCAAGTGATGCGAACATTGTGTTGGGTATTGACATAAGTTGCAAAGTCTTTAAAGATCTGAAAAGTCTCTGATTTTTCCTTCATAGCAAATACAAATCCATATCTAGAATAATTATCAACAATTGTTAAGAAATATTTTTTGCCACCAAGTGTTGGTGCAAATGGACCTACTATGTCAGTGTGTACCAAGTCAAAAATGTGTGTTGACCGGCGTGTAGCATGTTTTGGAACAGCTGCTGCTTTGGAATTGGCTTTCTTGCAGACAGCACAATCCAAAAACACCTTACACCCCTTCAGATCCAAACCTTTCATGAATTCTGCATCTTTTAAGAACATGAAACTGGAATGCCCCAATCATTGATGCCACTGAATGCAAATTTACCTGTTAGTGAATTTTCAACATCATGAGGAATTTGCACTGGTTGAACAATGCCTGCTTGGCCACCAGGGGGCGCTTGATCTGGCATTGGTGCTGGCACTGGTTGACCTGCTAAATGCATTTGTGGCTGTCGCATTGCTGGTCTAACCTGTGGCTGCATGTGGACTTGTTGCTGTTGAGCTGCTATTGGTATTTGAGCACCACCAATTTGGCCTGCAGGAGGTGCTGGCATTTGCATCTGAGGCATTTTACTAGCAGCCATATCAGGAAGCCAACTTGATGCAATTTGGGTAGCCTCAGGAGGCATTTGCATAACTGGAGATATATTATCTTGTAAAAAGATTCCTCATTAACATCTCATCAAAAGATTTGTGTAGAATGTTTTTATGTTCATGTAATGCATGCATTTTGTCAGCAGATGGTGCTACAATATTAGAAAACACAGGAGTTCTCGCTGAGTCAGGATCATAAGACATTCCACGTGATGTAGGCACAGCTCTCTGCTCTGATTGGTCTGACACCACACCCATGTGACCAACTTGTGGGTGGACCCTTGGCTTCCAAGAAGAAGGCAAGATGGAGGGCTCAGGAACTTGAACCACACCCATATCTGGTTGAAGGGATAATGCAAAGGCCCTAGCCAGCTTTATATTTTGTTCATAACCTTCAATTTCTCTCAAAAAACCATGCATAAGGTTCTGCCTTATTGTCTGCTTTGGAGACATTGGAGAATAAAGAATTTCACCTTTTTCTTTGGGTGAAAAATGCTCAGCTGACTGTAAAACTTTAGGCTTTGCTCCAAGTAATTCATAATCTTGAGCGTTTGCTTTTGCAGACTGAGCTTGTATCATCAAAAGAAGAGATTACTGACCTGATCTCTTGTTGCTCTTCCACGGTAGAAGCATGTGGGAGTGACTGCCATAAATCGTCCTCAGACGGAGTCCTCCTTTTTTTCATCTTTGCTTTCTTTCGAGGCATATTTCAATTAAACACAACAATCCTCAGATGTTGTGAACTAATTGATTAGCCTTATCATCACAACGAGCAAAGAAAAACATAATTAATCTTGAAGCTTTGAAGCTTTGAAAAACCATCCTCTGCTACCAATGTCAAGCCTTTCTCTGCTACCATTTTCAAAGGCTTGGAGAAAACCTTTTGCTAGGGAGTAAAAATTCTTCCAAAACATCCCTGCTAATTAGAGGCGATAGACCGTGTTCTTCTTTGCTGTCAATGATGATAAAAATGAGACCCAGAAAGTAATCTAAAAACATTTTTTATTTATAAAATAAGAAAACCTAACGGAGCTACATGTTTGCAACCTAATCTCCACCAAGGCACGTAGAAGGAAAATATAATGGAAGTTACAAAGGAAGTGAAGTATAAACTTTGTACACATGCGCAGTGGATCAAAATATCACAAGACTTTCTTATCTTATTACTATGGAGACAAGATAAGACAATGCTGGCTAGCAGACACCTGCTTGCTAGAATATGAGCTCAGAAGCTTGAAAGACAAACCAAAAAAATGCAGTGACACTCTGCCTCCATCAAGGGCTGCGCTGAGGCCCCTGAACTCCCAGAGCCCCCAACCTCTGGAATTCCTGCCTGTTGGGACGTTGCAGGGCAGGATGGAGGAAGCCCAGCCCGTCTTCGATCCCCAAACTACAGGCAGCAACATCCAGAGGAGGTGAAGTTTCCTCTCACTTGAGGAGGGGGAGGTTTAAAAGAGGGCAGCAGTCCAAGTGCAGGTGGATCAAAAAAACCCTTTTCTTTGGGTTGAGGTGGTGATGGTTCCCCCCATCCAGACCTTCCCAGCATCCACACATTCTGCCAATATGTGAAGAGAACTGCCTGCCCGAGCAGAGCCCGTCTCTTTGCTGCTTCTCTGCATTCATATGGGCACTTGGTGAAGCCATTGGGCGAGGGCATTTGGCATGACAGAGGGTGGGACCAGTCAGGCAGGCAAGGCCATCCAGACAGTCTCCCAGTGCCCGGAGGCTGCGAGGGTCCGGAGAGAGAAGGAGCTGCTCTCCATCACTTGGAAGGCCGGGAACAGGGTGGGGCCAGGAGACTTGTGGGACCCCACCCCCCTCTGAGGGTCCCTTCCCATCTCCCCAAGCAAGAGGGGGGCACTTCTTGGTCCTGGCCTTCCAATCTCATCATCTGGGGAGATGAAGCTGCCCCTTTTCCAGAGCAGCCCCTTCCCTGAAAGAGATTCCCCCAAGGGATTAAGCCGCATCCCCTGACATCTCCCCAGGATCTGGAGAGTGGGCTCCAGTGGGCCTTGGTTGCTGGATGGCCACAGGGGAAGAAGGTGGGTTTTTCTAGATGTGAATTGTGGGGAAATCAGACATTCCAGGGGGGCAGTTGATTGGCAGCAGACTGCGAGGTTGCAGGGGCCATGTGGGTGGAGGCTGGTGGGGCAACGCGGGGCAAGGACTTCAAGGGAGGCAGAGGAGGTGGCAGTTTGTTGCTGGCTGGTGCTTGGGGTGGCTGCCCCGGGGGTGAGGGAGCAGGGCTGGGAGAGGCACATGCCACGGCTGTCTGTGGAGCAAATCCATCAGTCTCAGTCTTCTTCTGTTTGTGGGAGAACCAGAGATATTTTTATGAATCTTAGATTGACCTCAGTCTGATCCAACAGATCTTTTCCTATCTCCTTGAAATAGAATTTGCAAAGGGATCATATTTGCAATTAGGAGCCATTATGGGACCTCAACATTGATGACCAATTGATCAGAAATCTCTGTGGTGAAGCCAAGCTGACCACTTTCAGCATGCTGGTCTTCTGCAGGGTCTGGATAACTTTTGTGCCCAACTACCTGAGCACCAAAGGGAAACACATGGTGTCTGTGCAGGTCTTCTCCACCCTGGCCTCCAGTGCTTGACTGTTGGGTTGCATCATCCCCAAGTGCCACATTATCCTTCTGAGGACAGACGTGAACACAAAGGAGCATCTCACAGCCAGAATAAGTGTAAAAATATGAGAGATAATACCATGATATTGAAAGACTTCTGAAACTTCCTTTCATTTGAAAGATATTCTTTACATTTAAGATAGCATGCAGAAGAATATTGTATGTATGTGTTTGAAATGGGAAATAGTTCAATGACTGCTCCCTTCTGTTCCATCTCAATAAATCTCACTAAAGAGAACTCTGTGAAAATCATTCAGAGGAATCATTCAGAGGTCCTGCCCCTCCCACAGGGGCCCCATCCCACCATGTGCATCCTCACAACCATAGGAAGGGCCACCAGATACCCTGAAACCATTTTATGGGCTAAGATTAGGGTGGGGAAAGATCACACTGTCTACCACATTGTGGGCAGTTTCACCATCTCAGCTACAGACTTGACAGCTCACACTTTATTAAAAAGTCTTACATGACCACGGAAAGACCACACAAAAAGAGTAAAGGAAAAGGGAAAAAATGAACCAATTCTATAACTTTCTCCTCGTTTACCCAATGGTATAGTCTACAGCCTGTCATTTTCCTGCCTCTCACCCAAAAATCAATATTGTTAGAAAAGATGGGAAATAAAGAACTTCATTGGTCATGACATTCCACTTCAGACACAAGGAACTTCAAAATCAGCCCCAACTTAGGATCCATATATGGAGTTCTGATGTGAAAGGACAGCCCTGCCCTTAACACTAGGCAGGGTTCACTGGGCCTTGGCTTCCTTGGCATATGAAGACAGGCAGCCCCACCATTAAGGGACAGCAACCTAGAGTGTTGCCACACTCCATTGCTCTGGGTGACCTTCCCCAGCCGTATCTGGAGAGAGGAGGCCATGCTGAAGGACAGCAGAAGTCAACTCCTTGGTTTCTGAACTCCCTTCATCCAGCATCACCTTCTGATCATGTCCTGACAGGAAAGACACACAACCACAACAAAAGTGCCCTTGGGAGTGGATCAGTGATTCTTCACTTGGATGCTTTTTTCCAGTCTCTCCTCTGCACAGAGGAAGTTTAGGATCCCAAGAGGAGAAATTATTTCTCCCTGTAATTATGACCATCCAGACCTTTGAGATCTTATGCTACTTCTCCAGTGGCTGCCTTCCTCATAGAAAGCAGACTGAAGCCCCATGAACGATGGGCCTCCTGCTTCTGCTTCTGCTGGTGTCCATGCCAGTCTCTGGGAAGCGTGAACTCAAATGCCCGCTGAGTTTGGAGCACCAGGATGAAAACAGTCCATGGAGCTTTTACAGGCGAGGAGACCATCTCGTTGGTATATTCACCACTGTCTACACAATGTTGCAAACATCTTGGCTTTTCAACATGGCTCCTTCTATTCAACCTGATTCAACGTAATTTGGGAACGGCATCCCTTCCGTTTGCATTTTTAATATTCTCCTTTTCTTCTTATTTCACTTATTCCCATATTGTAGCACTTGTCAGTTTTCTTCAATAATTTTCATTTCCATGGCTTCTCTCTTTTGTCTTATTTTGTGGAAGAGACTCAGATCCACAGATGGCACTAAAAAAAACCCTGAAAGAATTTCAGATTATCTTCTTCTCCCAGTTCATTCCTTTAATTCATCCCTTAAATACTGGATTTTATTTACAGTAGTGATCCTTAGATTTGAATCAATAGAGTCTAGCTAAAATTCAGTAGGATTGTGGAGACAAAGAGGATTTAATTTTTTTTTAAAGATTTGTTGTTGCTTTTGATTATAACAATAAACCTTTATTTACAATAGGGAATCTTATGGTTTTTTAAATGGCTTACAATTAATTGTAGCCATTCAAATGGTCAACAAGAACTCCCAGCTCCTGCACAATCTCACACTTGGCTATGACATCCATGAAAACTATTTGAGCCCTTTACATACTTCAGATGCCTTGCTGGACATTCTCTCCACTGGAGAAGTCAATGTCCCCAACTACAGCTGTGGAAGGAAGGAGAACCTTCTGGCTCTACTTGATGGAGCTAAAAGGGACATCTCCATCCAGATATCAACATTAGCAGACCTCTACAAAGTCCCACAGGTGTGTGTGTGTTTCTCTATTTTGGTGTTTTGATGCAACCATACCTTTTCCATGGAATTCAAAAGCTGTTTTTACAACATATCAGTTATGTTTATCAATAAAGTGATATCTATAAACAATTACAGACATGTTTGTCTAATAGATACTGTGGGTAAAATATATGCCATGTTCCCCTTAAGTAAACTTGAGATTGGGTAGAAGAAAAGTGCATTTCTTGATGAAGAGCAAGAAGGTTTTAGGAAGAGTTAAAAGCTGCATAAATTTGTATAATAAGTAAGATCTCAATTAATAATGTAATATTTTCAACAGATTTGTCCTGAAATATCTAACCACAAAATATGTCAGTTGAGTAAACCACAGTTTGCTGGCTTTCTAGATGTTAGTGCAGCATTTGATAGAGTAGAGAGAGAAACATTATGGAGACTGAATGGAGGCAATTTGAGCCCACTTGGATTGCTCTAATGAAGGATTCTGAAATACATATATCTAACATGCTAAACGCATATGAAAACACCATGGTTTGTTATCCACAAAGAATCCAGGCTATTGAAGAAGAGAAATATGTAACCATCCTCGGTAAGGTTGGAACAGTGAAATGGATGAGCTGCTACCAACACACCTTCCAAATTGCCAAGTATTGAAACTGAAATGCTTATAGTCTCCAGAATAAGAGGTTACATGAATTAGAGGGCCATGAATTAAGGTTTGGATGGCACAGCTACTTATGGAATGATAAAACTAAAGTTAATGTTGATTTTAATAATCACGTGTTAGATGTGCCACACTAAGAGTTTGGAATAAATATAAAACAAGGCTCTCTACAAAGCTGCCCCTTTGGGTGTCACCCTAGGAAGCCTTTTATTAGAAAATAAACCTTGGTGAAGCCAGACTGGTTGATGTATAGTAAAATTTTATCTTTCGAGTCTGGTGACCCAATACTAAAGGCCAAGGGAAGAACTTGAATCAGACGTTAGGTTTGCTATTGGTTTACTTCTCAACAACTGAAAGAAAGATTTAAACTGGATAAAAAAATGCTACGGATTTGACTTTGTTAAAAATGAATTGGAAATCTCATTATATGGTAACAATGAACATATTATCGCTAATATCTATAAAATGTTATTCAAATTAAATTTGGAAAATGAACATGTAAAACGTACTATTCAGTGGGCAGGGAATTTTGGATATAATGTGATGCTTGAACAATGGAAAAATATGTGGGCGAAGGGCTTAAAATTTACATTAAATTATAATCTAAAAGAAAATTTCTATAAGATGATGTATCACTGGTATTTAACACCACATAAGTTACCGAAGATGTATAAAGGTATGTCAAATGAATGTTGGAAGTGTAAAAGTATAGAAGGGACTTTTTATCATCTATGGTGGACATATGATAAAGAAAAAAATGTGGATTATGATTCATATTTTGATACAGAAAATTTTGAAAATGGAGATAAAAATCAAACCAGAACTTTTCTTTTTGAGTCTAATGGAAAAAGAACTGGATAAAAAAATGGAACTTTGTTATTATATATGTTGACAGCAGCAAGACTGTTGTATGGGCAAACATGGAAGGACACTTTGATTCCAGCAAGGATGAATGGTTGCAGAAGTTGGCAGAAATGGCAAAACTGACCACTTTGAATAAAGAAAAGAACATAAGTACTATTCTTTCCACATTGAAATCGCTTCTGAACTTTATGCTTGAAGTGGAAAAGAATGAAACTTTGATTTTGATATTTTACTGAGTAGATTGATAGATCTTTACAGAAATGGCTTGTTCATATTATTATGAAAAAGCAAAAAGTTGTGATTTGATGTTAATGCCTTATTTTACTGCAACAGAGAGAGTCAGAAGTCAATGTTTCTTTTTCTTTTCTTATCCTCTCTCACTTCTCTTGCCACTTTTCCTCCCCACTGCTTTTCTATTTACTTTTGTATTCTGTATTTTACAATATTTTATAACTCAATAAAAATGTTAAAGGAGAAAAAAAGAAACCAGAAATGCCTAAATATCTTAGGGCAGTGTTTACTTGAGCAAGATTTCATCAGCTAAACAATATGGTTAAATATCAAAGATTTAACTAAGTCCCTTATAATTAACAGACTTTTATTTCTGGAGCTCCAAAGACAGAACATGTAACACATCTGTAGGTTGAATGTCAATTGCAGAAGAAAGAGATATATGAGAGTCTTGGGCTGCACATTAGACAAACCACCTATTGGGAGACTTACGTTAAAGCAACATATTTCCTGTGCAGTCAGAATTCAAATATTTATATAGAATCCAGACCTTTATTGGAACAAAGCAGTTCAGTTGAAATCCACATACGAGTCTGATTGCAGTAAATTATTGCAGTAATACAGAAATTGCATTTTTATTCTTTTTCTTTCTTGTATTTCATTTTTAGATACTATGTTAACGTTCTGTGTTTAAAATTCTGTTTCTTGATATTGCCTAACAGCTAATCAACAATAATCTCTTTAATTTGCTCATCAAAACAATGTTGGATTTATTAATAGCTAATATTTTGGACTTGATTTGACCCTAAGTATAACACAACATTCTTCATTGCTTTTGCAGATCAGTTATGAAATGTCTTCAGAGGCTTTAAGTGATAAAAGTCCCCTTTTTCAACGAGTTACTCCCCAAAAAGGAGTCCTGTACCCAGCAATTGTCCAACTCCTTCTCCACTTCAGATGGACCCTGATTGGTGTCTTTGCTTCAGACACAGAAAATGGAGAGAACTTCATGAGAATTTTTACTCCTATGCTTGTCAGGAATGGGATTTGTGTTGTTATATCACAACAATTCTCAACAACTGGACCTACAGCAGCCTTCAGGGAGGCCCTCTCTAAGTGGAGACAAGTCCATGTCTTTGTTCACTTCATGGAATTTGATTCCATTGTGGACAGAATTCTTCCTTTCCATTCAACATTTGAGGATTTGTCAGGACCCACTGAAGGGAAAGTCTGGATCCTCACAAATTTTTCACAGTATAAAATAAAGAACCACAGACATCTCAAATATATTCATAGTATTTGGAACTTTGGCTATCTGGGAAAAGAAAGGCCAGTGGATGATGCCTTTGAACCCTATTTCTTTGTGGAAGATGAATTTGTAAATCATTATTTCCACTGTTTTCTTCACAAGCACATCCGTTCTGTCAAAGGCTGCCCAAGATGCACCCAGAAAGCCCCAGTGGAGACCCAGTGGAAAAGGAACAGGATCCGGATTGAAAATGACCCCCTTTCATACAGTATCATTCGGACCCTGGCCCAGGCCATGAATGCCTATTCCTCCAGAAAGAGGAGGAGAAGGAAGGAGGGCGAAGAGAAGTTGGGGTCTCCAAGGCTGCAGCCATGGCAGGTATGGGGTCCCAATAGGGGTCCATTAATCTTGGTTCCTTTGGAGAAAGAGCCCAAAGGAGAAAGAGGGGAATCATCTCAATGTGCTTGTCGCAGGGAAATCATGAAGTCCAGGCAGTTCAAATGAACATAAAGGTTCACCCCAGGCTCATGCTGTCCACAACAATCAGAACCACCAACGGTCAAGGCAAACAGACGGTAGACAAGGGTCCACAGAATTCTCGGGGTGGGCGGGCTAGACCCAGATATTCTGTGGGCAGGACTCAAGACTAATGATGCCTTTGACCCCCTCACTCAGGCTCAGTCTGGTCATCCCCTACCCTACTTGTGCTACAAAATATCTGCAGATTTAGGCAATCTAATTGTTCAGCAGGAAGAAAGAATAGATAGCAGGACAGACAATTTTGGATGTTAAACATGGCTAGTGCTAAAAGGCTGTGTACATAAATAATTTCCTGCATGTATGGTGTATAAATAGGATCACAGAATTTTACCATTATGAATTTGTAAGAGAGTCTGAGACCATCTAGCCCAACCCCTCCTCTCTGCAGGAATCCAGTTAAAGCTTCTCTTACTGTTGGCTTCTCAATCTTTCATTCAGACAATCCGTGAAGAGGAGACTGAACTGCTCTGCTTCACTGGCTCAGCTCTAAAGCAGCTCATCGTTTTAGGATATTTTTCCCTTCATTCATCTAAAATCTTCTCTCTTCTTACTGAATTCACTTTTCCCTGATTGACACTCTGGAATAATAGTGAGCAGATCTTGCGCTCCTCGTGTGTAACATGTGTCAGTGATTGGAAGAGGGCTTCATCCTCCCTTCTCCAACTGAGAGATTGTGTCAGTTGGAAAAGGGGCTTCCAGACTCCTCCTGATCTTCTGCTCTTCTCCTTGTGGTCTTTCCTCCTGGCTAAGAGCAGCTCCTTTGAGCTCTTCCTTGGCTTATTTATTTATTTATTTATTTATTTATTTTATTGGACTTATATGCCGCCCCATCTCCGAAGACTCAGGGCGACTCACAGCTAAAAACATACATATACAATAAATAGTTAAAAAAGAATTAAACAAGTATAAAGCCCAATAATACCAAATTTAAAATATTTAAAACTATCCCATGCCCCCCGAGAGGCAGTCACAGCCCAGTTTGGTCAAATAGCCAGGTCTTCAAATCGTGGCGGAAGGTGCAGAGGTCAGGGGCCAGATGGAGGTCCAGAGGCAGCTGGTTCCACAGGTCGGGGGCCGCCACAGAATAGGTTCGCCGAGAGGACCGCCAGCCGACATTGGCTTGCGATAGGACCCCGAGGCCCCTGCCTGTGTGCCCGTACAGGGCGGTTGGCATTCGATATTCGGCAGGAGTCGCTCCTTAAATATTGTGGACCCATGTCGTGTAGGACTTTGAATGTTAAAACCAAAACCTTGAATCTCACCGAGTGCAACCAGCAACCAATGCAGGCGCAGGAGAGGGGTAATATGGGAGAATCAGGTAACTCCCATCACCACCAGCGGCGCATTCTGCACCAGCTGCAATCTCGGATGGTATGCAAGGGCAGTCCTAAATTGAGGCGTTGCAGTAGTCGGCGAGGTGACAAGGGCATGGAGTGACTGTATGCAGGGCATCTCGGTCCAGAAACGGGTGAAGCTGGCGAACCAGCCGGACCTGGGCAAAGGCCCCCTGGTGATGGCCCCCACCTGCTCCTCCAACTGGAGCCGTGCATCCAGGAGGAACCCCAGGTTCGCCCCTATCCACAGGGGAAACACCACTCCCCTATGGTCAGCGATGGACATTCCTGACTGGACCGAGATGCCGGTATGTACAGCCACTCAGTCTTGGCGGGTTGAGCCGAAGCATGTTTCGTCCATCCAGATCCATACCGCATCCAGGCAGCGAGTCATCACAGAGGGCATCATTACTCTGGTTTGGGGTGGAGATGTATAACTGGGTATCATCAGCGTACTGGTGATACCTCACCCCAAAACCATGAATGATCTCACCCAGCGGTTTCATGTAGATATTGAATAAAAGGGAGAGGACTGACCCCTGAGGTGAGTGAGTGCCCTGGGGCCGACCTCTGTCCCCCTGTCAACACCATTGCGACTGCCCGAGAGGTAGGAGGAGAGCCACCGAAGAACAGTGAACAGTGGCCCTGACCAGGACACTCTCCAGAGATCATCCATCAGTGCGACCAATGGCATTGCATAAAGGATACCATGGTCGATGGTATCAAAGCTGCTGACCAGGACAGAGGAAAAACCCTGTCCCGGGCCCCAGATCATCCATCAGTGCGACCAATGCCGTCTCCATGCTGCAAACCAGGCGGAAGCCCGATTGGTATGGATCTGGGTAGTCCACTTCATCCAGGAAGAGTGGAAACTGCTGAGCCACCACAGTCTCAACAACCTTCGCCAAGCGAAGGTTGGAGACTGGACGAAAGTTTCTAACACGGTCGGGTCCAGGGCAGGCTTCAGGAGGGCTCACCACCGCCTCTTTCAAGGCGGAGGAAAACACCCTCCCAACGAAGCGTTGACCACTGCCTGGAGCCAGCCGCAGGTGACCTCCCTGGCGGCAGCCAACCAGGAAGAACACGGGTCCAGCAAACATGTGGTGGAACTCAGATGCCGCATAATCCTGTCCACTTCATCCCGGAAACAGGGTCGAACTCAGCCCAGATCACATCAGCCAGACTGCTTGCGATCCTCAGACCACTGCAAGGTGGAATACAACCCACCCTGAATCCGCGTGATCTTATCCGACAGATATTGACCAAATTCCTCAGCCCTTCCCGGAGAGGGTCCACTGCCTCCCGGATGTAGGAGAGGCGGGTGGCCCTAAACAAGTGGCTGGGCGGTTATCTCATGGATGCTATGAGGGGGAAGAGATAAGACCTTCTCCCGCCCTCATAGCTACCAAGGTAAGTCCTAATATGGGCTCTTAGCTGGGCTCGTCGGATTGGGAGGCGGGTGGCCCTCCACCTGCTCTCTAAACCCCTCGGCGGCACTTCATCTCCCGGGCTCCTCAGTATACCAAGGAGCCATCCGGCATCCGCGACATGTGAGGGGGCGCATGGGGACAACCCTGTCAAGGGCAGCCATAGCAGCCTGTTGCCAAGCAGCCGCGCCAGGTCCTCGGCAGGCAGTTGTGGGCAAGGGAAGTGGGGAAAGACCCCAGTTCCACCTGGAACCTCAGGGTCCATCAAGCTCGTCTGAAGTGGGAACCATCTGAGTGGCTCCTCATCCCAGCAGTGGGGAGAGCAGCCTGTTGGAAGATCAGCCCGCGGGAGATAGTGATCAGACCATGGGACAGGCAGTGTCATACAGCTGGCCTGCCCTCTATCACTGCACACCACTGTTCGAGACACAAAAACTAGGTGGGGAGGTGTTTCCCCCTCGTGAGTCGGGCCTTGAATCAACTGGGTCAGGCCCATGGCCCCATGGAGGCCATGAATTCCTGGACCAAACCCGGCCCCCAGGGAGGCAGATTGAAGTCACCCAGGACCATAAGCCCTGGGAACTCCGCCACCCCGAGGGCGTCGAAAACCCAGGCAGGGCTGCTGCCACACAGCTGGGGAAAGGTATGTCAGCAGCATCACCCGACCACCAGGCCCCCCACCTCAGGAGGAGGGTCTCACTTCCGCCTATCTCAGGAACAGTGACCTCCCTTGGAATCAGGGTCCCCTGGATAACCACAGCCACTCCACCACCCCTTATGTGTTCATGTAGATTTTTTGCAATTTCTTCCCCAAGTGTGGTGCCTGCAAGGGGACCTGGTCCTTGAGTTGGGGTCTCCCCAAACCAGAACGTTTACTTCCTGAGATCCTTGTGGCTGCATTTGCCTTCTTTCCATGAGCCTCACCTGCTGACTCTGATTCTGTTTCCAGTTAACTACAATTTTGAGATCATTTTCTCAAACATATCAAGTTTTACTATCCTCATCTTTCTTCCAGTCTATCCTTCATGTTCTGATATTGTTAGTCAAGTCCTAGTTGCTAAAATCAGAATTTTTCTACTACTTTTTACTTGTGTGCTTATCATAAATATTGTT
>CM019165.1:16582182-16613216 GCA_009733165.1 Naja naja
TTTGGGGTGAGAGACATTGTCCTTCATTTATTCTGTCTGGTGCTCTTCAAAGATATTCTGGATGTTGATGGGTTTAACATGTTTTCCTTCTTACTTCTTCTGAAATACATTTCAGCTCAGCATCTGCTAAATAGAAAGGTGGATATCTTTGATTTTGTTTGATAAATGCTTTTCTTGGGGTTTCTTGGTGTTCTTCTGCTCGTATAGAGTTTTCTTTAATCAAAGACCTTCACACACACCGTTACACATCTCTCTTCTCCTTTATCTTCTCTGCTGGATTTGACAGCTGGGTTCAAAGTGGCAGCTGCTTAAGAAGGCTCATTTTCCTTCCCCCAAAACCATATATTGATTATTGCAGTAGGCCGACATGGTGTAGTGATGAAGCCAAAATCTAGGTTAAAATCCCAACCCACCTCTGGAGGTTTTCTGAGTGACTGTAGTTAGTTCTCTCTTTCAGCACAACAGCCCTCAGAGGCCTAAAAGGATGGGAGGCCTACGTGGAGATTCTAGTATATTCTTTGAGTTCCCAACAGAAAGCTGTGACAGACTTTTTGAAAGACAATTTTAAATAAAGAAGCTGTGGACTTTGCCTTTGGGGGCTATATTAAATGCATTATACTACAACGTTGTCCTCTTTTAGTTTATATAATTTCTAGGCCCACTCAAAGTCTGCTCTGAAAAATACTTCACCCTCGGTGCAAGGCATGGGACTTAGTACAAAAGAGCCAGCAGCTTCTTCAAGAGAATCTAATAATACTAGTTATTGCTCCTGTATTACTAAGTGAGACTGGAATTCTAAATAAATTCAAAATATTAAATGCTGGCCTCATTTAGCAATGGCCCAAGTTAAAAACTGTTTGCAGATTCAGTTGATTTATGGTAGTAAACGGTAGTGAAAAACGAGTTTTTCCGACAAATGTCCTGTTAAGGTAAAGCAAACTGCTTTAGTCCATATAAGAAAACATTTTCATTGTTGTTCCTCATATTAAGCATACAAGTTCCATGATGCATCACTGCTATTCCCCTCCCACTAGGTATAAAAAGGTACTTACTTTTGGTTTTGCACTAACCTCCTCCCTCTCCTGAAAAATGATGTACCTAAGAGAGAACATATTTATCTATCTATTTATTTATTTATTTATTTATTTATTTATTTATTTATTTATTATTGGGACTTTGTATGCCGCATCTCCAAAGACTCGGGCGGCTCACAACTAAGAAACAACAGCAATAAAAATTAAAAGAGATTAAACCCGATTACAAACCAAACAGATTTAAAATACATTAAAATATAAACCCCCCCCCAACCAGGAAAGAAAAGGTCACAGCCCGGATTGGTCAAACAACCAGGTCTTCAAATCATGGCGGAAGGTGCAGAGGTCAGGGGCCAGGGGGAGCCCCAGGGGGGCTGGTTTCCAGAGGTCAGGGGCCGCGACAGAGTAGGCTCGTCGTCGGGGGACCACCAGCTGGCATTGGCCCGCTGACGGGACCCCAAGGAGTCATTGCCTGTGTGCTCGCACAGGGTGATTGGCATTCGATGTCGGCAGGAGTCGCTCCCTTAAATATTGAGGACCCATGTCGTGAAGGACTTTGTATGTTAAAACTAAAACCTTGAATCTCACCCAGAGTGCAACCGGCAACCAATGCTCCTCCAACCGGAGCCGAACATCCAGGAGGACCCCCAAATTCCGCGCCCTATCCACAGGGGGCAACACCGCTCCCCCTATGGCCAAAGATGGATATTCCTGACTGGGCTGAGATGCCGGTATGCACAGCCACTCAGTCTTGGACGGGTTGAGTCGAAGCATGTTCCCGCTCATCCAGATCTGTACCGCATCTAAGCACTGGGTCATCAGGGAGAGGGCATCACTGATTTGGTTCAGGGTGGAGATGTACGGCTGGGTGTCATCTGCATACTGGTGGTAACTCACCCCGAAACCACGGATGATCTCACCCAGCGGGTTCATATAGATGTTAAATAGCAGGGGGGAGAGAACCGACCCTGAGGGACCCCCCACAAAGCACCCCCTCGGGTTGACCTCTGCCCCCCCTCCAATACCGATTGCGACCGCCCCAAGAGGTAGGAGGTGAACCACCGAAGCACGGTGCCCCCCACTCCAGCCCCTCGAGGCGTCGCAAAAGGATACCATGGTCGATGGTATCAAAAGCCGCTGAGAGGTCTAATAGGACCAGGACAGAGGAAAAACTTCTGTCCCAGGCCCTCCAGAGATCATCCATCAGCATGACCAATGCCGTCTCTGTGCTGAAACCAGGTCGGAAGCCCAATTGATACGGATCTAGGTAGTCTGCTTCATCCAGGAAAAGTGGAAACTGCTGAGCCACCACACTCTCAACAACCTTCGCCAAAAGGCGAAGGTTGGAGACTGGACGAAAGTTGTCTAACATGGTTGGGTCCAGGGCAGGCTTCTTCAGGAGGGGTCTCACCACTGAAAAACACCCTCCCTTAATGAAGCATTGACGACTGCCCAGAGCCAACCGCAGGTGACCTCCCTGGTGGCATAGGCCAGCCAGGAAGGACACGGGTCCAACAAACATGTGGTGGAACTCAGCCGCCGCATAATCCTGTCCACTTCATCCTCGGAAACAGGATCGAACTCATCCCAGATCACATTGGCCAGACTACCTGTATCTTGTTCCTCAGACCACTGCAAATCAGAGGACAACCCGCTCCAAATCCGGGCGATCTTATCCGATAGATATTGACCAAACTCCTCAGCCCTTCCCCGCAATGGGTCCGCCCCCTCCCCTGTACGAAGGAGAGAGTGGGTAACCCGGAACAGGGCGGCTGGGCGGTTATCTGCGGACGCTATGAGGGCGGAGAGATAAGACCTTCCTGCCGCTCTCATGGCTACCAGGTAAGTCATAATATGGGCTCTTAGCTGGGCTCAATCGGATTGGGAGCGGGTGGACCTCCACCTGCTCTCTAAACCCCTCCGATGATGCTTCATCTCCCGGAGCTCCTCAGTATACCAAGGAGCCATCCGGGATCCACGGCGTGTGAGGGGACGCATGGGGACAACCCTGTCGAGGGCAGCCCCAGCAGCCTGTTGCCAAGTGGCCGCCAGATCCTCGACAGAGCTGTGGGCAAGGGAAGAGGGAAAGAACCCCAGTTCCGTCTGGAACTTCTCAGGGTCCATCAGGTGTCTGGGGCAGAACCATCTAAGTGGCTCCTCATCCCAGCAGTGGGGGGTGGCCTGTTGGAAGACCAGCCATAGGAGATAGTGATCAGACCATGGGACGGGCAGTGTCATAAAAGTGGCTTGCCCTCTGTCACTACGCCACTGTTCGGAGACAAAAACTAGGTCGAGAGTGTTTCCCCCCTAATGAGTCGGGCCTTGAATCAATTGGGTCAGGCCCATGGCTTCCATGGAAGCCATGAATTCCTGGCCAAACCCGACGCTCCCCAGGGAGGGCAAATTGAAGTCCCCAGGACTATAAGGCCCGAACTCCAACACCACCCCCCGAGGACATTGAGAAACCCAGGCAGGGCCGCTGTCACACAGCTGGGGAAAGGTATGTGAGCAGCAGGCAGCCACCCAACCATTAGGCCCCCACCTCAGGAGGAGGGTCTCACTCCCGCCTATCTCTGGAACAGTGACCTCCCTTGGCAACAAGGTCTCCCTGATAACCACAGCCACCCCCACCCCTTCCCTGGGCCCGTGGCGGTGTAAGCCTGGAAACCCGGTGGACAGATCAGCCAGGGACACCTCCTCTGGGCCCAGCCAGGTCTCGGTGATACAAGCCAGGTCCGCAGCCTCCTCCTCATGATCTCTCGAGGAGAGGGGACTTATTAGCCACAGACCTGGCATTAAAATACACCAGCTTAAGCCCAGGGGTCCCGGTTCCCATGCCTCCTGGGGAGGAGGCCATAGGGTCGGAGCATGCCACCGCACAAAGATGGCGGGCGCGTGCTCCCGGCACATGATATGGCCCTATGCCTCGATGTCTCCTGCCAACCCCAAGCACCCTGGGAATCCCACACCCTGGAGCCCTGGCAGCCCCCAACCCCTGCCCCCCACCATGCACCGGGCTGAGACCCATATCCCCGGGATATGAAGTAAGTTTATATTTCTACAATAAAAGGATTACTCTGATCATAAATATTTTTGAAGATTAATTTTGGCTAGATCCATTGAAAGTTATCAACAAATGGTAGCAGAGGTCGGTTGCCAAATTAACTTGAACAAAACATGTCAGGATCAGAGAAAAAATCATTAGAAAAATCCAAAATTAATACAAGAGCCTTCACCAGACATATGGCAGCTCAATTGACACCAATGGGAGCAATAATAGAAACTGCCTTGGATGAAGAAAGTAAAACTCCTACAGCTGAAAGAAATGAAGATCCACAACTAAATGCATCTCCACCATTTACGCCACCCAAGAATGAAACCCAGGAGAAAGACAAAATAACTGACAAAAATGAAGATTTAAAATCAGCCCTACTCAGAATCATCGAAATGTCAACAGGCAGCAAAGACCTGATTGCAGAATTAAGAGCACTTTTTCAAAATATAGACAACCCTCAAAATGAAGAAAGGCAAACAGAGAGAATAAAATAGCAAGAGCGCTGACCGGTAAGTCCTTTACAATCTTGTTTAAACTTACCGGAGGCGGGAAAACATGCTGAGACGCCATTTTCAGACCTACACAGCCCAGAGCCACAGCCAATAGAAAGGCACGGCAGACCAGCAGCCAATCACTGAGAGTTTGAAATGGAAGGTGGGAAAAAAAAAAAGGATAACCCTGAAAAGAATGAGGAAGGGAGAAACAGGCAGACTATCATGAAACTAACGAACTATTTGTGAGGGGGCTGGTCAGTCTTCATTTGACAAGACCAATAACAACAGATAACAGGACCAAAGGACTAACACCAAAATAAATGTGTCAACAAGAACCCTCCCTCAGAACAGGAAATCTCAAAAGCGATTGAAATGCTCACAGCAGCATTTGGGGCTGCATTCACACACCCCGACTCCAAAACAATCACAGACAATGAGCACCGAACTCCCAGCAGCCAAGTCATCCCCAAATGAACCAGCAACCACAGGGAGTCTGCCAGCACCTTCAATCAACATTCCAAAAGCTCCAGAAGCAGCTGCAACAATCTCAGAAGTCACCTTCCCCCTCAATAAGTCTCCAGCAGTTATCTCCGATCTCCAAGCAACTCAGCCCTCTTCACTCCCGACAGCCTCCCTGGCTTCTGCAGCGGACCTAGTGCCTCCAGGTTACTTGCTAACCCCACAAATAGCACTGCTACAGCTCTCCAGTCAGGAATTAAGAATGAAACTACAGCTCCAATGCAATTTTTTTTGACCCTTCACCTCCTGCAGCAGCTCTTCAGGGAACATCCTCCACAGGAAACCAACATAAAATGAACATGGCACAAATTCAAAACACCATACATATGCAGTCAGCACCAGTCATCTTGCAAGAAAAACAGACAGCAAGTTTTTCGAACTTAACAGCGTGCATACCAATGTCCTTCTGCCAATATGCACATATTCCAGAACACCAGCAACAACAATTTTGGAACATCACCCCAGTCCAGCACAACATCTTACCTAATGGTTTCCCCAAGCTATGTGCCACAGGTAATAATCTAATGGACTGGGTGCAGCAATTTCAGATTGCACTAATGAAGGAAAATGCCCTTTTTCTCATACTGAATCCACCCCAAAAACCATGGTCTATACAGTGGATTGTATTCCACGTCAGGCATTGTGCTTAATGCTGTGTCCCTGAACCAGCCATATACCACATCATAGCCAATGGGTCCACCATCTCTGAAATTTGGGAAAAAGATATGTAACCTGTTTATGCAAAATAGAAGTACCACTAGCAGAATATCTAGAGATTTTCATTCTGCTAGACTGAGACCAGGAGTGAGCATGACGGAACATCTGCTCTCAACTTAAAGCCATGAGATCTGATCTGTTTACAAAAGGGTGGGATGAGACAATCACAGACGGAAGTTTTATTAGTATTATAATTAATCAATTTTCTTAATCAATTGGATAATCTAAATTATGACAACATTTCACTCAAAACATTATCAGAAGCTGGTGGCTTGAGGATAATCTCAGAAAAGATCGAGCTTTACTTCACAAGGAACCCAGGGTTATGAAAAGAGTTAACTTTGTAGAACAAGTAAATGTGTTACCAGGGTGTTATACATGCGGTTCGAAAGACCACTTTAAGAGGAATTGTCCTAAGGCCTTTAAAGGCAGAGGACCCATTGAGCATCCCTCAACCCTCAAGTTATCAGAGAGAAAGGTCCAACTCTGGACAAAGATATCAAGATAGACACCCCAGTAGCCAAAGACACGATGTAAACCCGAGACGTAGAAAATCACCAAGCCCAATAAGGAGCAGGAGATCCAGTCGGGAGAACAATGGGACTGACACTGAATCCGTGAATGGGGTCAGAGATGTAGAACCGAATCTTGGTGCAAACATAAGGGAACAATGTTGGCTAATCGACTCCAGGGCAACAACACACACATCTTGCAATAGACAGCTGTTCACCTCTTTAGACAAGGTGTCGTTTAACATTAAAGTTGCCAACCAAAAATTCATGCAGGTGGTTGGGAAGGGGGATGTCCACATCCTAGGTCTTGGGAGAATCAAGGAAGTCCTTTTCATACCTGAAATACCATATAACATCCTAGCTATAATTAAATTAAGCAAAGATACCAAAATCGAGGTGTTATTTAAGAATGGCACCATCCAACTTACCAATGATGGCAAGGAGGTAGGGGATGTTATAGTGACCAGTGGTTTAGCTTATTTTATACCCTCCATGAATACCACCACACAAGTTATAGCCAATTTTTCAAATGGTGGTGTTAAGAATGGGAAGGAAGGAGAAAAGGATGATAATGTCGACAGTGATACTAGTGATGAGGAAATAGAAGGGGAAAGTGATAATGATGTTAACGATGTAAGTGTTGAAAATGTAATCAAAACGAATGACTCAAAACATATTTCAATTGGTAAACCTTTACATAATAATTGTGCACATATCTTGCACAGGAAGCTAGCACATATTGGTTTTCCTGTTGTTAAAAAATGTTGCATTGTTCTGAGGGACTCACAGTAAACAATTGTGATAATTATTTAGAGTGTTCCATTTGTAAGAGTTCAAAGTCAAAAGAAAAACCCCGACCAAAGAAATCAGAAAGGAGCACCACACACATTTTTCAGCTGATACACATGGATCTAGTAGGCCCCTTGAAGCCCTCTATTGGCCACAAAAAATATTTCCTCACAATTGTTGACGACCATAGTAGATATGGTTTCGTATACACACTCAAACACAAGGGGAAAACATTCACCAAATTTAAAGAATTCTATAAGAGGGTAGAAATCCAACATAACATTAAAATCAAACAGATCATGGCAGACCGCGGTTCTGAATTTCTTTCCAAAGAATTCAGTGACTGGATTAATAAACTTGGTTTAATACATTTTACAACTTCGCCATTTTCTGCCTTTTAAAATGGTGTGGCGGAACGCAGGAATGGCATATTACAAACTATGGTTAGATGCATATTAGAAGATGCCAGATTAAACTTTTCATATTGGGGAGAAGCCGTCTTATATTCAAACTATACTCTTAATATGGTCAAGTGTGATACAGAAAACCCCATACGAAATAATGTATGATCAGAAACCCAAATTAGCACATCTTCATGTTTTTGGGGTAACTGCCGATGTGCACATACCCAAGCAACTCAGACGAAAGGGAGATAAAGTATCAAAAAAACTAAAATTTGTTGGTTATGAACCCAAAACCAAAGCTTACAGATTCATGGATAGTAATCACAAGATAATTATTATTATTATTTATTCGACTTGTATACCGCCCTATTCCCTAAGGACTCAGGGCGGCGAACATTAAAACAGAGAAAAATTTACAATAAAACAGAATTAAACAACTAAACAAGCCAAATAAAGTTAAAATAAAACCCAAACCCCGGGTCATTCGAGGCCGCCCGTTGGAACAACCAAGTCTTCAGGTCCCGGCGGAAGGAGCGGAGGTCAGGGGCCAAACGGAGATCCACGGGAGCTGATTCCAAGGGCAGGTGCTCCCACAGAGAAGGCCCTAGCCCTGGGGACCGCCAGCCTACAATGTCTGACTGACGGCACCCCAAGGAGGCCCTCCTATGAGAGCAACAGGGCGATCGGAGAGTGATGCTGGCAGGAGGCCTCCTGCAAGTACCCTGGACCCAAGCCATTAAGGGCTTTATAAGTTGTAACTAATACCTTGAAGGCGACCCAGGAGGCAACCAGCAACCAATGCAAGCCGCGCAGGAGGGGTGTAACATGGGAGTATCGGGATACCCCCATCACAGCCCGCGCGGCCGCATTCTGCACCAGCTGAAGCCTCCGGACCGTCTGCAAGGGAAGCCCCATGTAGAGAGCATTGCAGTAGTCAATTCTAGAGGTGACGAGTGCATGAGTAACCGTTTGAAGGGCATCTCGGTCCAAATAAGGGAGAAGCTGGCGAACCAGCCGAACCTGGGCAAAAGCCCCCTGGCCACAGCTCCCACATGCTCCTCCAAACCGAGCTGTGAGTCCAGGAGGACACCCAGGTTTCTCGCCCTATCCACGGGGGGCAACACCTCTCCCCCATGACCAAAGATGGTACATCCAATAAAGACCGAGATGCCGGTAAGAACAGCCACTCCGTCTTGGTGGGGTTGAGCTGAAGCCTGTTACTACCCATCCAGACCCGTACCGCCTCCAGGCACCGGGACATCATGGAGAGAGCGTCACTGATCTGGTCTGGGGTGGAGATATAAAGCTGGGTATCATCAGCATACTGATGATACCTCACCCCAAAACCTCAGATGATCTCACCCAGCGGTTTCATGTAGATATTGAACAGGAGAGGCGAAACAGGAGAGGCGATAATCATATCGAGATCAGCAAATTTTCATGAAAACACAAACTGGAGTAAGATACATTCAGATGAAATCATAATTGGCAAAAACACATTCAAAACTGATCAAGAACAAACACAACTTCACACTCACACTACAAAAACAAAACCCAACAGAAATAGCATTAAGGTTAAGGCGTGGAAAGAAGGTCACCACATACTCAAAACCAAAGGTACAGATGAGTACAGCTCAGATGACTCATCAGAAAAAAATATTCCAACCAAAAACATACCCAGGAGATCACTAAGGACTAATAAGGGCAAAATTCCCAATACCTTAGGGGACTATGTGATGTCTATTGATACCACCATCGTCACACCCAAAATTATAATGATATACTCGCACCCACCAGATGAACAGCTAAAATGGAAAGAGGCCATGGAGGGAGATGGAAAGTATTAAAAACTAGAAGTATATACCCCCTCAAGAGTTCCAGAGAACAAAAAAATTATCGGTACCAAATGGGTATACAAAATAAAACCCCTAGAGGATAACAAAAATCTATACAAAGCAAGACTGGTGGCACAAGGTTTCTCACAAAAATTTCCAGACGATTACATAGACACATATTCTCCTACTGTGAGGGCAGAGAGTGTTAAGACAGCCTTGGTCATTGCCTCAATTCTAAATGAACACGTGTATCAATTCAATGTACAAACAGCATACCTACACGCACCACTAGATAAGGAATTATACGTCAGAGCTAAGGTGACCAGATTTTAACATTGGTAAAGTGGGACACCATTGGGAGGGGGGTCTTGATTAAAAATTTGGTCTACACGGAGCAACAAAATTTTTCATAGAATGCAAAAATAGTATTGTAATATATATTTTTTAATTTCAACATAAATACAACTATAATACATTAAAAAAATTATGTATAGTATTATTTTATTCTTTGGCATATTTCTCATTTGAGTGAATTTTTTTTAGTAGATTGCTGTCATTGTTTAAAAGGTCATGAAATTTTTCACAAGAATTTGTTAAATTATATTTCACACATAAAAGCCTTTCAAAGTCTCAACACTTAATTGTGATTTTTCTGATGTCTACACTTTATTTACCGTAGAAAAAACGTGTTCAGATGCAGCATTAGTTCCTGGTAAGGACAGTGCGTATTCCACAATTTTTAGTGCATTATTGTATGGAACATGGTTTGTTTCAAAATGATGAAATATTTCTAACCATTTGTTCTCTATTGTGATTTTTGCTGGTGCCCAAGATTTAACCTTTTTCTTATCAATATATTTTTTTAATAATGATACCTCATTAAAAAGATCATTTTCGGAAATATTACTATATGGGAAATTTTGAGTAATATGATCGAATGATTTTTGCATATCATTCCAATTAAGTTCTTGTTTTAATGTAACCCAATGAAAATGTTCAATATCATTGTAATGTACCATCCACTCTTCTAAATAATCTATGCAGTTACTATAGAACTTTTTAACATGATTCATGATATCTGCATGATTTATTGCACCTTGTTCTTCTAGCTGGCTTATTGTCAGGTAGTGCTCCATTCAAAATCCAAGAAAGAAATACTTAGACTCCATGAATTAGAGGAAAGATGTCTTTTACTGGAAATCAAGTGGTAGCAACAAAAAGAAAAGAATCTGAATCTGAGAGAAATGGCAAAATCACATATACAAAGTGATGGTAACAGTCCCACCCACAATAGTTCAAGCAGGCTACCCAATTAAAAGTTGTGGATAACATCATGTGGGCATCTCCAGGTGGTGATGAGGCCTCTGTCCATTGACCTTGGCATATTTTGATAAAGAGCTGCGGGCTGCATAGTATAAGACAGAAATCAAAGCAAGAACACCCCCCCCAACTGATATACTTCTTCTTAACAAAACCTCCAGCTCACGTCCCATAATCAAGTCCCCTTCCTCCCCCCGTTACTTATGACAGCCAAAAGATGCAAAGCAAAGAAGGAAATCTTGAAGGCTGACATTCGGCCCTCCTGCAAAAGAGACGTTAGTCCTATAAAAGAGAAAAATAAAAGGTAAAGGAGAAAGATACATATAACACCACAATAATATAGTTTAGGGTTTATCAGGATATTTAGTACGAAATGCCTTGATTGCTCTAGGGGCTCTAACATCTTTTTCATTCACCCATTCAGACTGGGAAGGAGGGAAGTGTTTCCAAGCAACTAAATATTGAGTCGACCCTATGTTTTCTAGAGTCTAGAATCTCCTTAACTTCGAAATGCTGTTCACCCTCAATTAGTAATGGCACTGGGGGATCGGGCTGAGCCAGTCTCAAGTTGGACGTGTGTTCCGGTTTTAAGAGACTGACATGGAAAACAGGGTGGATCCGTCGGAGGGTTCTGGGTAATTGCAGTTGGACCACCACAGGATTCACAATCCTTTCAATCGGGAAAGGTCCAACATATTTAGGACCAAGTTTCTTTGATTTTTGTGTAGTCTTCAAATATCTAGTGGACAGAAACACTTTATCCCCTACTTGATATGATTTTTCAGGAGATCTTTTTTATCTGCAAATTTTTATGAGCTTGATGAGCATCATCTAATGCCTTGGACAACTGGCCAGTTAAGCTGGAGCTGGGTTATCCACTCATCCAGGGACTGAATGTTAGGTTTCTCCTGTGGAAGCTCGGGTATAGGCACAAAATCTTGCCCGAAGCCACTTTAAATGGGTAAACCCAGTACTACTATGTATCGAATTGTTATATGCCACCTCAGCAAATGGTAGTAGGTCAGTCCAATCGTCTTGTTGATAATTTATATAGCATCTAAGATACTGTTCCAATACCAAATTAGTCCTCTCACATGCCCCATTGGTCTGTGGATGGTGGGCGGAGCTTAAGCCCTGGGCGGAGCCCAATAACTTCAGAATTCCGTCCAAAAGTTTGAAGTGAACTGGACACCCTGTCTGAGATTATGCGTTCAGGAACCCCATGTAACCTGTAAATGTGTAAAATGAACAATTTAGCCAACGTTTTAGCAGATGGGATCTTCGCACAAGGTATGAAATGCACCTGTTTGGAAAACAAGTCAGTTACTACCCAAATAACTGTATTTCCCCACTTTCAGGTAATTCCACTATAAAATCCATAGAATCTCTCTCCATGGAGCAGTTGGTCTAGCCACATTTTGTAGTAAGCCTGCGGTTTCCAGGAGGCCGTTTAGCCGAGGCACAAATAGGACAACTGGCCACATAAGTCTCAATGTCCTTCTTCAAGGTAGGCCACCAAAATTGCCTCTTAACCAAATGTAAGGTTTTCATGAACCCAAAGTGCCCTGCAGCTTTAGAGTCATGAGCTTGTTGTAAGACTTGGTTTCTCAATTTCTCCGGCACATATAATTTGGCCCCAACCCATGCCAATCCATCTCTCACCGTACAGTTATTTGAATGAGTTAGGAACCAATCATCAAGTTTCAAAGCTTCTTTCAATTGGGTAGATAAATCGTTTGATAAATCAACTTCTTTCTTTTCTGGGCTCGGGTAACCACTGGAGCCGCCAACTGTTTGGTGGGGATGATGGGCCAGACCACTTCTTGACGGACACTATTATATTGAGGTAATCTGGACAAAGCATCGGCCATGAAGTTCTTCCCCCTGGAATGTACTTCAATGAGAAATTAAAGCGTTTAAAATACTGCCCAGCAAATTTGCTTGGGAGACAATCTTCGAGGCATTTTCAGAGCCTCCAAATTTTTATGATCTGTCCACACCTCAAAGGGGTGTTTTGCCCCTTCTAGGAAATGCCTCCAGGTTAACAGAGCCCAGCGAACTGCAAAAGCTTCTTTTTCCCAGATGGCCCATCGTCTTTCAGTTTCAGTTAATTTACGGGAAGTATATGCACATGGTTGCAAAGTTCTCCCCTCATTTGCCTGTAGTAAGACTGCCCCAACTGCTACATCACTTGCATCTGCTTGATTTGCAAAAGGGGAATCCATGTTCGGATGTTTGAGCATGGGTTCTGCAGCAAATAGTCGCTTTAGCTTCTCAAAAGCTTGGCACTCCATGGACCACTCAAGGGTTTACTAGGCTTTGGTTTTCCCTCCCCCTTTGTCTTTAGGAGATTTGTCATAGGCATTGCAATCTTTGCAAATGCAGGGATGAACTGACGGTAAAAATTAGCAAATCCCAAAAAACTCTGCAATTGTTTCCTAGTGCGGGAGGGGCCCATTCCAACACTCGAACTTTCCCGGATCCATTTCTATGCCCTCATGTGATATTCGATAGCCCAAATAGTCAATTTTCTCTTGGTGGAATTCACACTTGGACAGCTTCGCGTACAGTTCAGCAGCTCGGAGTTTTTCCAGAACTGAATGCACTAGTTTCACATGCTCATCATGAGTCTCCGTATAGATAAGAATGTCATCAAGGTAAACCAACACCCCTTGTATAAATGTTCATGCAACACCTGATTTATCATTTGCATGAAGACTGCAGGAGCCCCCTGTAGGCCAAAGGGAAGAACGTTGAATTGGAAACACCCCATTGGACAGTTAAAAGCAGTTTTCCATTCATCTCCTTCCTTAATTCAAACTCGGTAGTAAGCTTCTTTCAAATCAAGTTTAGGAAAATTTTCCCTTTGGCCAAGTGGGCCAACATGTCCTTCATAAGGGGAAGGGGGTACCGTTTTCCACCGAAATGGCGTTCAGGTTCCTATAGTCCACACAGAGATGCAAGGAGCCATCTTTCTTCTCACGGAACAATACTGGGGCGCTACTGGGGCCTAGCAGGTTGTATAAAACCACGTTCCAAATTTTTATCAATAAATGACCTCAGCTCTTCTAGTTCCCGGGGTCATTGAGTACAGTTTCGGTTTTGGGAGTTTCACTCCTGGCAAAATTTCAATACTGCAATCTGTTGAGAATGATGGGGGAGCTTGTCCAGGCCCTTTCGCTGAAAACCTCCTTCAAGTCCCAATATTCCTCTGGAATTTTCTCCTCCCCTTCAGATTCTCCGTGCCTGTGGAGGCCAACTCTGTGGGATTCTCAGCTTCTGGTGGCGGCCCTCCCTTCTGGGGGCTGGTCAGTTTGTATGTGCAACGATCCCCTCCTCCAGTTAATGTGAGGGTTCCATTTCGGAGCCAAGGCAGCCCCAATATAAGGGGCTCCATCCCAGGAGCCACAATAAAGCACAAAGTCTCTCTATGCTTCCCCATCATCATTTCTACTGGTTCCATTACGAAATGTGCAGGGCCGCCCCCGGCTACCGATCCATCCAATTGGCAAAAGGCTATGGGTGTTTTTAAAGTCTTTAGCCTTAGGCCCATTTTCTCTACTACTTCTGAACTGATTACACACCTGGTGCACCCAGAGTCTAGCAGGCCAACATGTCCCCTTCAGCTCCCAACATGGGTACCCTTAATCCCACTGGAATGGTCATAGGGCCCTTGTTTGGACTTACCAGCGAGTCGTCTTCGATTCGATTCACTCTCTTCGAAGGGTTGGAGTTCCCAGCTCCTCTCCTTTCCGTGGGGTGATCTCTACAACCTCCTCCGCTTTCAGCGCAGTTTATGAGGCTTTGCGGAGTTTTTCAGGTTTCCTTCCTCCTCCTGGCGCCCCCTTTTGCTCCAGCTTGACACGACAGTCAGCAGCCCAGTGACCCTCTTTCCCACATCAGAAGCAGGCAGTGGTCTTGGGTTTTACCGTCAATCCCCCCCTTTTCGGGTTTGAGGCTTCTTGAGGGTTGGGGGGGAGGCTTGCTGCAACCAGAGCCCCCCCGGCATCGGTTTTGGGTCAGATCAATTTCCACCTCTGCTGCCAGCACGTACCACAGCTGCAGCTCATTGGGGTCTCTTCTGACCACACAGCTTTGATAAATATCTTCATTCAACCCATCCTTGTAAGCCTCTATCAGAGCTCCCTGAGACCAGCCTCGAATGTGGTAAGCCAGCTCTCTGAACTCCTGGGTGTACTCTGCCACTGATCTCCTCCCGATTTATGGTTTTCATCCTGATTCTGGCCTTACGTTCAGCTAGTGGGTCTTCAAACCTGGCCGCAGCGCAGTCATGAACAGGTCATAATTCATCAGCAAGGGATCATTATCATTATGCAAAGTCACCATCCACTTAGCAGCTGTGCCCTCAAGAGCCCTGGTAACACATCTGATTTTGGCTGCTTCAGAGGAAAAATCCTCCCCATATTCCTCCATATGGTTCCAAACTTGGGCCAGGAAGAATCCTAATTCCTTGGGATTCCCCCCCCCCATATTTTACTTCCAACGTAGGCACCTTTGGAGTTCTACGCCTTCTGGCAATTGCTCCCGCTGGGGGCCCCTGGCCGGCTGCTGCCTGTTACACTGGCTCAGGTTGATTTATGGGGGTAGCTGCTCTAATCCTTCTGCTTGGAGCTGCCCCCCCTTCCTCCCCCACATACCTTTGATCAGCCTGAGTTTCTCCAGCTACTTCGTGGAGGAGATGCAGGGCTTGAGTTAGTAGAAAATTCTTCCTTTCCTTCTCTTGCCATGGCTCTTCTCTTCCACGTCGGTGGGTAGTAGTCACTCCTGGAGGAGGCTTTCCTGCAGGATCCTTCCAGCCGACTCCCAGAGACCATTTAGGTTTTACAACTGGGTTTTCATCAATACTTAAATCTGCTAACAAATCGGTTTCCTCTGCTGCCTCTAATAGCAGGGACTCTTGCCCTCCAGTCGCTCCCAGGTCTTCGTGGTCGCTGGCTGGATCAGACATTGTGTTCAGACCCACTCGGAAGAAGTTGTAATTTCTCCGGGTGGGCTGGTAAACTGAGATTCAGAATAATGTCAGGTAGTGCTCCATTCAAAATCCAAGAAAGAAATACTTAGACTCCATGAATTAGAGAAAAGATATCTTTTACTGGAATTCAAGTGGTAGCAACAAAAGAATTCTGAATCTGAGAGAATGAGCGCGAAAATCACATATACAAAGTGATGGTAACGTTCCCACCCACAATAGTTCAAGTAGGCCACCCAATTACAAGTTGTGGATAACGTCATGTGGGCATCTCCAGGTGGTGATGAGGCCTCTGTCCGTTGACCTTGACATATTTTGATAAAGAGCTGCGGCTGCGCATAGCATACAGGAGAAATCAAAGCAGCCTGCCTTCCAACCAGACTCCTCCTTCAGGGGTGCCAGCAGCAAATTACGTTCCACTCCATCCCACCATCCATCCATCCAACCCATCCGATTCAACAATTGTTGCTTGCTTCTGATTATCACCTTTAAGTTGATTTATAGCCATTGTTATTTTATGAAACTTTTAAAATAAAGTTTCAGTTTAAAGAATTTATATTCTTTAAATCACATCATATTAGCTGACTCTGAGATCGTATTAATTGCCGTATTAATGACAATATAGAAAAATTGATGACCAATGGCAAAGTGCTATCCATCACCTTCAGGTTTCATAGGAGAGATTTTAAAAGATTCAAAATTATTTGAGTATCATTTTGAAGACAGTTTTATTTTATCACATCATCCCTCAGGTCTCTAATCACATCACAAAATCGTTTGTTTCACTTATAAAGCTAATGGCAATATTTGTATCCTGATTAAGCCTATTTGGAGATTAGACAATTGTAGAAGAAAGATTTAATGTGGGATAAGAAACCAAGTTTTCTCCTCTTCAAATTCCTGGATGTTCCCATTCTAGTTTAATCCCTTTCGGGAGAATAATGAATTTTGGAATATTTCCAACTTTAAACTGTACTTGGACCAAAAGGGAGAGATAACAGCAGATCTGATGATCAGTGGCTTCTTGGTTCTTCCCAAGGAGGAAATCGAGGACAAGATTCTGGCGTATTTTGAAAGACAAAAACTTTCTATCAATCAAGATGCTCTTTCATGGCTGAAGTTGCTCAATAAGGTGGGAGAAATTTTGGTGTCTTTTCTCTGTTTTCCAAAGCCTTAGGTCCCATTTCCAGTGAGCCAAGCCTAGAGTCTCCAGGGTGGTTGGCCTTCCATGCCAGTTGGTGTCTTCTAATGGAAGTTCTTCAAGAGACAGGACCTCAGTGGAGTGGCTTTGCAATGAAATCTTTCAAGATCTTACTGGTCAGAGGTTTCTTTCTTCATCACAGATTAATTTCATATTAAAAAATCTAAGGGAATGCAAGTTTCCTAAATCTTTTACACTAAACTTTATTCTCAGTTTTAATATGACTACATCATCATACTTAAATCTTTTCTCAATTCCATCGCTGTAGACTTTATTAAATAGAAAGTACTTTACTGTAATGTTAAATTCCAAAAGCAAAATGGATGAATTAAATGAAGGATCTGCCAGTTGTTCTACCTCCTGCATCTGTTTAAAGTAGTCAGAGATTTCTCTTTTACCTCAGTGAAGACCAGAGGCTACTGGGCTAATGTCCATTTCTTCCTCCATTTCTATGGATGGAGAGTCCTAACACATTTTCTTTTCCGTTTCTATCTTTTTTCTGCTTAGTCACTGCCTCAGTCCAAATGTGTGGAAAGTTGTCCTCCTGGATTTCTCAAGAGGGCTCGAGAAGGAGAGCCAGTTTGCTGCTACAACTGCATTCCTTGTCTGGAGGGGACCTTCTCCACTCAGGAAGGTGGGTGACAACAGAGGAAAGGAAGGCCTGGTGGAACTGGATCCACCCAGAGCATTTTCATGAAATGACAGATTGAAGCTCACTAATGTGGGTTTTTTTTTAACCTGCACAATTTCTGATCTAAAAGGATTATAACAAAAAAGGATTATAATAAAAAAAGGCTTTGAAGGAGGGGCTGAGAAGAGATGGGAGGAAGGGGTGGCAGACCTGGCAAACTTTACTAACAGCAGAGGAAATATCTCTTCTGCTTTTTAGTTCAGATAGTTGCGGCTAAGTTCACCTTTCTTTGGAACTTGGTGAATTGTTAGGTTACCTTCTGAAAGACCTTGCAGTTCCGTGTTTATTGGCGTCCCCTTTAGGATCCCTGAGAAGGTGTCCCTGGTCCATAATGTGGTGCTGTGGATAGTTATGGGGGGGGGACTCATTACACAAATAGCCTTGTCAATCATGTAGATGAATCAATCAATCAGAATAGAGCTGGAAGGGACCTTGGAGGTCTTCTAGTCCAGCCCTTGATCAAGCAGAGGAAACTATACCATTTTCAGGCAAGTAATTGTTCTCACTGATAGAAAGTTTCTTTTTAATTCCAGATTGTTTCCAGGTGTTACAGGATACTGTAGGTATCCTCACAGTCCATTATATTAACTGCCATGTGGCAAGACACAGGATGTTTGCCTAAAAAGATTGTATGATTCATTGTTAACCTCTAATAACGTAGGTCCCTATGAAGATTATCCACATTACACTGCAAATAATTACCATCCTAGAACTTCCCTCAACTTCATATAACTAGCTACATTATTTTTTAAAAAAATTATATCCTTCTTATGCTCTTTTTCATGAAATTGTTAAGAAATACTTTTGGAAAATACCCAAGGTGTCAGCTGTTATCCAAAGAAGGTATTTCTTGTAAGATAAAAGCACAAAATATTAAAGTTGATTTTTGGTTTCTCAGATATGGAAAAATGCACCAAGTGTCCAGATGATAAATATCCAAATAAGAACAGAGTCCAATGTATCCCCAAAGTTATAAACTTCCTGTCTTATGAAGAAAATCTGGGCATCATCCTGGTCTCATTTGCCCTGCTCTTCTTCCTAACCACAGGCCTTGTTTTAATCACCTTCATTAAATACCGAGAAACTCCCCTTGTCAAAGCCATCATTTGGGACCTCTCCTACATCCTCCTGGTCTCCCTCCTGCTTTGCTTCTTGTCTCCTTCTCTCTTCATTGGTCAACCAAGGAAAGCCACCTGCCTTCTCCAACAAATGGTCTTCAGCCTCATCTTCTCTGTTGCCATTTCTTCTCTCTTGGCCAAAACCATCACAGTGGTACTGGCTTTCCTGGCCACAAAACCAGGAAACCGAGTGAAGAGATGGTTGGGGAAGAGCTTGGCCAACTCAACCATCTTTTCTTGTTCTGCTGTCCAAATTAGCATCTGCTCCATCTGGCTGGGAGTTTCTCCCCTTCCTGACTCTGACCTCCACTCCCAGCCTGGAGATCATCCTGCAATGCAAGGGGCCGTTGTCATGTTCTACATCACCCTCAGCTACATGGGCTTTCTGGCTGCCATCTGCTTCACCGTGGCTTTCCTGGCCAGGAATCTGCCTGGGGCCTTTAAGCCAAGCTGATCACCTTCAGCATGCTGGTCTTCTGCAGTGTCTGGGTGACTTTTGTGCCCACCTACCTGAGCACCAAAGGGAAATACATGGTGGCTGTGCAGGTGTTCTCCATCCTGGCCTCCAGTGCTGGTCTGCTGGGTGCATCTTCACGTTATCCTTCTGAGGCCAGAGCTGAACACAAAGGAGCAGCTTAGAAATGTAGAGAAGTGAGACAGAGGAATTTCAGCTCCAAACTATTTTCCATACATGAGTGGAGCAATGATTTTTATTCAAATAAGTAGTGTCTGGAAGAATGTGAGGAAACCAATTTGTTGGAGGAATGAGAATGTGTTACCAAGATAGAAAGAAAGAGTTAATGCACGTGCAACCTTTTATTTAGACTATCTCTCTTTCTTGAGGATGGTAACAGTGGTTGGGCATGAAGGTACCTGGAGGTGTGCTAATTATGAATATTCTTGATTATATCATCTGTTAGATATTCATATTTATCCTTCTGAGGCCAGATCTTAACACAAAGGTGCAGCTTAAAGCCAGAACAAATGTAAAAACATGGGACATAATCCATTAGAATATTTAAAGAACTGTAAAATTTCCTTTTATTTGAAAGAATAGATTCATTATTTCCACTTAGATAATATGCAGGAGTCCAAGAATAATATATGTATATGTTTTCAAATGGGAAATGGTTGAATGACTGGTGGAATTCTTGTATTTTCCTATTCATCCCAATAAATCTAGCTAAAGAGAACCCTGTGAAAGTTATTCAGTGTAATTTAATATTTGGCAAGCTTATGGAGAATTATTTGAGCAATTATTGCTACTAACAATGGCTGAATGTATAGATGTGTGAGAAAGAGAGGGTAGGAAAAGAGGGAAGATGCTCCAAGAGTTGTACGATATTCTTCTTGAGAACTGTCCCTCTTCACACCAAGAGGGGGTATCCCCCTGAAGGCTCTCTCACTTAGAGTCCCAGTCAGCAGTCCTTTCCGACAGCTGCTCCTCCCCTGGGAAAGAGGGTTTTCCTGCATCCTCCTTCCGTCCCTTTATTGTGTGATAAGGACCCCTTGGACAACCGAATCGAATCCTCTTCTCCCCAGCCTGTAGGACTGTAAACTCAGTGAAAGGCATTGTGAAGCGAAATCCCCGAGGTTTCCTGGAGCCCGGCACTGGTCAATTAGCCACGCCTAGAACACCTTCTCCAATGTCCTCCTCACCTGCCCGGCTGGACACTTCTTGCTGGGAGGCACTGGGTGAAGCTGCTGCTTAGAAACCCCACTTCGACTCCAGCCCCCCACAGACATCTTCACCCCAGTTCCCCAGGAGTCCTTTTTGGGCTCCTGCAGCCTCGGAGCTCTGACGGGGCTGGGAGGGAAGAGGCACAGAGACACTCGCTTAGCCCACTGTCCCTGCAGCTGGGCCGAGGAAGATGCAGGCTCAGTGGCTCTGCTGCTTCTTTGCCTGCTGCACCCCGACTTCCCAGAGGCTCTCAGCCCCGAGGGGGGCTTAGGCAGGGTGAAGGGGGTGGGCAGTGGGGAGGGTGCTCCAGTCGAGAGGACGAGGGTCCAGAAAGTGAAAGCGGTAAAATAAAGAGAAATAGTAGAGAAAAAAGAAGGGGGAGGGGAGGAGCCCAGCCCCCCCTTTCTTAACCAGCTTGCAAAGGTCTGCTGAGTAAGGCGGGGGGAGAAATAGGGGCTTGTGAAAGGTGGGGGGTTCCCTCTTGAGTGTAACCCAAACCAAAATGGCTCAGAAAAGCAGTGATGTCACCCGTTCACCTGCCTGTCAGCCAGCAGCTCCGCCTGGTCTTCCCCAAGGAGATGGGGCCCTTCTTGTGGGTGCTGAGGAAATGCCCCTCCTGGGGCTGAGCTCCCTTGCCCGCCTTCGTGGCTCCCTCCGGAGTGAGATCTAGTCTTTTCCTTTCCCTTTGGGTCTTCGGGGCTCCCATTTTCACAGGCGGGGAATCCAGGCATCTCTGCCACCGCTTCAGAGAAATTAACTGATACACAGAATACATTTTATTTCTGATTCTTCTGCACTGGCTTTGAAGCCCATTTGGGTCAGAATCAGAAGTGACTTCTGGGTGGTTTCCTAAAGGGGCAGAGCAAGACCCTTCCAGGAAGCCATGGAGCCCTGCCTGAAACTTGTGTGGGGCAGGGGCTGCTCACTCTCCCTCCTCAGGTGGCCTAGTGGTCAAGGAAGCAGCCTAGAACCTGAGAGGGTCATGGTTCGAATCCCACCTCTGGCACGAAAGTCTGCTGGGGGGGGACTCTGGGCCAATCCCTGATCCCAGAAGCTTTGTGCACCTGCGATAAAGATGCAACCACCCGTTCTAAGATGGATTAATAAGAGCAACAAGTGAATCCCACTGTCTTTGCTTCTCTGGATCTGGATCTTCCCAAACCTGGACTGAAGGTTTCCCTCTGGGAGAGGCAGAAGAAGGATGGAAGGCACCACCGATGAGGAGCTGCACTTTGCCAAAAAAGCCACACCAGCCACAGACCAGCAACACACACACCACTGACCTTCACCTTCTTCCCCACACTGCCAAACACCCCCCCCGCTTCTCTTGGGAGAAGAGCCTCAGCACACAGCCCCCACCTGCATCATTCCTTCTACCTCCCACCTGTGAAGGATCCACCATGCTCCGCTGCCAATCAACTATCTGCCCCCCATTTTCTCAATATTTGGTGTCTAGGAAAATGTGCAATGCTACTCAGTCCTGTGCTTACACAGTGCCTGGAGGCTGCAAAGGTCTGGATGGGGAGGAACCAACCCAACCCTAACAAAAGATGCGTTTCGGCCCACCTGGATCTGGACAGGTGTCACCTTCTACCTCTTCCCCCAAGGAAGACCAAACCTCACCTTCTCCAGATGTTGCTGTCCAGAGTCGGTCTGAAGCCTGGATGATTCTGTTGGCCACTTCCATCTTGGTGAAGGACAGCCCTGCCTCGGTGGCCCTTATGTCGCTCTCTGCAAAAGAGGGAGCTGCACACAAGGGGGGATGGGGAGGGTCAGCTCAAAGGGCCCAGAAGGAAACCTTCAAGCAGAGAAGATGGGAAGATGAATGACAACAGGATAACAGAGTTGGAAGGGGCCTTGGAGGTCATCTAGTCTGACCCCCTCCCTGGCCAAGCAGGAGACCCTACACAGTTTCTGACAGGTGGCAGTCCAGTCTCTTCCTGAAAGCTTCCAGGGATGAAGCTCCCACAACTTCCAAAGGCAACTTCTGTTCCTTGGGTTGATGGTTCTCCCTGTCAGGAAATTCCTCCTTATTTCCAGGTTGAATCTCTCCTTGATCCGTTTCCATCCATTATTCCTTGAGTGGCCTTCGGGTGTCTTGGAGAATAGCTTGAACCCCTCCTCTCTGTGGCAGCCCCTCAAATATTGGAAGACTGCTGTCCTGTCTCCCCTGGTCCTTCTCTTCCCTAGACTAGCCAGGCCCAGTTGCTGCAACTGTTCATCGTAGGCTTTAGTCAGGTTGAATCTCTCCTTGATCAGCTTCCATCCATTGTCCCTTGTCTGGAATATGACCAGGATCCAGAGAAGGGAAGGGAAGGGAAGGGAAGGGAAGGGAAGGGAAGGGAAGGGAAGAGACAAGAAGAGAAGAGAAGAGCAGAGAAGAACAGAGCAGAGCAGAGAAGAGCAGAGAAGAGAAAGGGGGATTCAGATACTTCTCTGACTCACCCCCTTGCCCCTTACGGATCTGTGCCCTGTTTACAGAAGTCTTCCTTCTTTAATCACATTGTTAAAGCTGGCTTTTTCTTCAAAGGCAGGAATTGTTGGAAGATGAGAAAATGGGGGGGGGATTGATTGGTGGCGGAAGGTGGCTTGTCCTCCATGGGTGAGAGATTGAAGGGGTGCCTGCAGGGGAGGGCTGCATGCTCCTCCTCTCCAAAGAGGGGCAAGGGGTTTGGCCAATGTGGGACAATAGTCATTCTTAAATCATTCAATTGCTCTCTTTGTGGCTCTGGAAGAATCAAAGGGGAGATATGGATCCCAACCAACAACCAAAGAGTCTTACTTAACAAAAAGGGCAACTGCTTTGATGTCAGGAAAGTCTCACTCTGAAAATATTCCACCATTTTGGGGCAGTCTGGGAGAGGGAAGGGGGTCAAAAGGCCTTTGTCATAGGTATCTTTGGAAAAAACCCTTCGCTTCCAGGAGACCTTCTCCTAGCTGTGTAGATGTAGGACTCAGAGCCAGGCATTCGTGAATTTCTCTGGTATTTTGGGGGATGATTTTTCATTATTCCAGGAGTGGCTCGATGGGATCTCATTGGTTTAGGAAGTCAGGTTCTAAGCTGTTTAAAGAGATAATTTGCCTAGAGCTCACTTAGTCAGGGCTGCTGCTGTCTAAATGTTCCTCATCTCCTCAGTCGTTCCCTAAAGTTCTTCAGGATTTATTCTTCATTTATTTGATTTGTCAATTGCTTAAAAGATAACAGGTATAAGTATAAACATAGTTATGAATACATGAGATGGATATGTATAAGAAAAATAAAAAGAAACAATAGGACAGGGATGCTAGTGCACTTATGCACACCTCCTACAGACCTCTTAGGAAAGGGGTGAGGTCAATAGTAGAGAGTCTAAGGTTAAAGTTTTTGGGGTTTGGGGAAGAAACCACAGAGTCAGGTAGAGTCTTCCAGATATTGACCACTCTGTTGCTGAAGTCGCATTTCCTGCAATCGAGTTTGGTTTTCTCCTCTGTGAGGCTGAGGTTCTCCCTTCAGCAGTTGCTCTCCTTTTATTGCAACTTGTTCCTCAACCACATCTTGAAATAGTATCGAATTTCTGTAAATTATGAAGAACAGACAGAAATTAGCCCTCATGATAGAGAGAGAGAGGGAGGAGGGAGGAGGGAAGGAAGTAGAGAGAGAGAGAGGTAGGTAGATATAAATAGGTAGAGATAGAGATAGATACAACCCTAACTCTAACCAGTAGCAGCCCACCCCTGCTTCTCAATCTTTCTCACCTCTCCAGTTGGTCCTTCCTTTTCTGATTTTCATTGAAATATCTGCTTTGGCCCCCATGGATCCCTTTGCTCCTCCCGCCGGCCGTCCCTCTTCCCTGTCCAGAATGGGGGTCTTCTGCCCCCTCCGAGCCCCCATCATGGCCAACGCAGGGATTTCTCTCCTTGGGGATCCTTTCCCACTCAATCCCATGGTGGCCAGAAGAGATCAGAGGCTCCTTGGGATTACCAGGAAGGAATCCCAGAGCAAGGGGGGCAGGAAGGACCCAGGAGCATCTCCAGGGCCATCACAGAGGAGGAGCAGGAGACCGGAAGAGACGCTGCTTCTCCTTTTGCAGCTGGTGGGAAATGGGGAAGGTCTGGATGTCCTCTTGGACCCCATAGAGGGATTCCCAACTCTGTGCCTCACTTTCCCCATTGCTCTGGTGAGGTCAGGGAAAGCCTCCTTAGGACTCCTCCGGACACTGCCAGATGGACTGGAAAAGGGGGATTTCTTTTTAATTCTCCTCTTCTAATTTATTTATTTTTTTCTACAATTCTAATTTTTAATTCACGGGGAGATTTTAAGAGAAGGCTAGACAGCCCCCTGTTTGAAATGGAATAGGATCTCCTGCTTGAGCCAGGGAGGTGGACTAGAAGACCTCAAGGGTCCCTTCCAGCTCTATTCCAATTCAAAATTGACTCATAAAATCTTCCCTCTGCAGGCAGCTTTGTGTATAAATCGCCTGAAACTATGGAATATCAGGGACAGTTTAGATTCCTTGAAACCCATTAGATTAAAGCCAGTAGTTCCAGGGAAGGGCTAGAGGGCAGAGGGTACTTTGAATGTCTCCATTGGCTCCCAGACTGACTCCAGCCATCTCAAGCCAAGAGGAGCCCCTGCCAGTGACCCCCTCTCCTTTCCTGAAAGGCCTCCGGGGTATCTGTCCACTTCCCTGGGCACAAGATGACCGCAAAGTTTGACTCTGTCCAGGCGTCAGATATTCAGTTTGACACGGAATTCCCCACCAGGGTTTCCAAAGCCACCCGGAGCCCCTGTGGATCCCCCTGCAAGACCCCAAGAGTGGACAAATCTCCCACTTGCTTTTGTCCCAGAGATTCTCCTTTCCCTTCAGATCATGATCCATCTGATCTCTATCTGTCTCTGGAATTGGAGGCTGTTCCTGGGGCCCCCTCTTCCTTCCCTGTGCTGGTTACCGTGGTCCTTGGATTCACATCTGGGGCCATTTTCTTCCCACCTGGGAGGAAAAGTATTTCCATGATCCCTCCATTTCACACCCTCCTTTCTTTCTCAGCCTGTTGGCTCCAGTGGGGACATCGGACCCCTCCCAGCCCTGGGCCACAGTTTTCTGTCTCTTGGGAAAGATTCCTTCCCAATCGGAGTCTGCCCGAGCCCCATCATCTACTTCCTCCCTGCCTGGGATCAATTCCTCCATTCAGACAAAGGAAAAGGGAGTTTGGACAGAGCTTCAGGCCAGTCTCCGTTTTCAACCCAGGAAGGTCACACTGGCCCCTCCAAAGCCAAATTCCTCCGGTTCTTGGACCCTCCAGCCATCACACAGCTGAAGTCGCAGCAGGGCCAGGGTGGCTGAGAATCAGGATAGAAGGTGCCACATAGACTCAACAAAGCTCCCCACCACAACAGACCTTCAGACATAGGTTGTGGCCTCACACACAATCCTAAACGGGCCTTTATGGGGCATCAGGAAGGAACATGGGATCAGTCGCACAACACTCACCCTATAGGGGTGCCCTAGTTTTTCTCCCTGATGGCAGCTGGAAGATTGTGAATCCCACTTCTGAGACCGGTTTCTATGGAATCAAATGCAGGACCCCAAAACCCCAATAATCAAAGCTAACTGGTAGATTTATTTATTCAGTGTTTGCTGGAGGAATTTCCTTCTAGAAAATGGCAGGATAGATTCCCACACACAAAAGAATACACTCATATTTAAACATTTAGGGAAAGGAGGACAAGATGATAACCATCAATATATTCATAATTAGCACACCTCCAGGTACCTTCATGCCCAACCACTGTTACCATCCTCAAGAAAGAGAGATTGTCTAAATAAAAGGTTGCACATGCATTAACTCTTTCTTTCTATCTTGGTAACACATTCTCATTCCTCCAACAAATTGGTTTCCTCACATTCTTCCAGACACTACTTATTTGAATAAAAATCATTGCTCCACTCATGTATGGAAAATAGTTTGGAGCTGAAATTCCTCTGTCTCACTTCTCTACATTTCTAAGCTGCTCCTTTGTGTTCAGCTCTGGCCTCAGAAGGATAACGTAGCACTTGGGGATGAAGATGCAGCCCAGCAGACCAGCACTGGAGGCCAGGATGGAGAAGACCTGCACAGCCACCATGTATTTCCCTTTGGTGCTCAGGTAGGTGGGCACAAAAGTCACCCAGACACTGCAGAAGACCAGCATGCTGAAGGTGATCAGCTTGGCTTCGTTGAAGGCCCCAGGCAGATTCCTGGCCAGGAAAGCCACGTGAAGCAGATGGCAGCCAGAAAGCCCATGTAGCTGAGGGTGATGTAGAACATGACAACGCCCCTTCGTTGCATTGCAGGATGATCTCCAGGCTGGGAGTGGAGGTCAGAGTCAGGGAAGGGGGGAGAAACTCCCAGCCAGATGGAGCAGATGATAATTTGGACAGCAGAAGAGAGGATGATGGAGTTGACCAAGCTCTTCCCCAACCATCTCTTCACTCGGTTTCCTGGTTTTGTGGCCAGGAAAGCCAGCACCACGTGATGGTTTTAGCCAAGAGAGAAGAAACAGCAACTGAGAAGATGAGGCTGAAGACCGTTTGTCGGAGAAGGCAGGTGGCTTTCCTTGGTTGACCAATGAAGAGAGAAGAAGACAAGAAGCAAAGCAGGAGGGAGACCAGGAGGATGTAGGAGAGGTCCCGGTTGTTGGCTTTGACAAGGGGAGTTTCTCGGTATTTAATGAAGATGATTAAAACAAGGCCTGTGGTTAGGAAGAAGAGCAGGGCAAAAGAGACCAGGATGATGCCCAGAAGTTCTTCATAAGACAGGAAGTTTATAACTTTGGGGATACATTGGACTCTATTCTTATTTGGATATTTATCATCTGGACACTTGGTGCATTTTTCTGTATCTGAGAAAGCAAAAAAGCAATATTACTTTAATATTTTGTGCTTTTATCTTACAAGAAATACCTTCTTTGGATAACAGCTGACACCTTGGGTATTTTCCAAAAGTATTTCTTAATGATTTCATTAAAAAGAGCATAAGGGAAGTTCTAGGATGGTAATTATTTCCAGTGTAATGTGTAGAATCTTCATAGGAACCTACGTTATTAGACATTAACAATGAATCATATAATCTTTTAAGGCAAACATCCTGAGTCTTGCCACATAGCAGTTAATATACTGGACTTGGAGGATACCTACAGTATCCTGTAACATCTGGAAGCAATCTGGAATTAAGAAGAAACTTCCTATCAGTGAGAACAATTAACCAATGGAACAGAAGTTGCCTTCAGAGGATTGAGGTTCTTCAACATTGCAGGTTTTTATGAAGAGATTGGACAGACTCTTGCCTGAAATGGTATAGTTTCTTCTGCTTGATCAGGGCTGGACTAGAAGACCTCCAAGGTCCCTTCCAGCTCTATTATGATTGATTGATTCATCTACATGCCTGGCAGACTATTTGTGTAATGAGTTCCCCCCATAACTATTCACAGCACCACATTATGGACCAGGGACACCTTCTCATGGATCTTCAAGGGGAGGCCAATAAACAGGGAATTGCAAGGTCTTTAAGAAGGTGGACCTAAAACAATTCACCAAGTTCCAAAGAACTCAGGTGTTCCTAGAAAGGTGAACTTAGGAGCATCTATCTGAACTAAAAAGCATAAGAGATATTTCCTCTGCTGTTAGCAAAGCTTGTCCTGTACGCCACCCCCTCCTCCCATCTCTTCCCAGCCCCTCCTTCAAAGTCTTTTTGATTTTTTTCCTTTACTTCCTTTTAGATAAGAAATTGTGCACTTTCATGAAAATATTCTGGATGGATCCACCAGGCCTTTTTTTCCTCTGGTGTCACCCACCTTCCTGAGTGGAGAAGGTCCCCTCCGGACAAGGAACACAATCATAGCAGCAAACTGGCTCTCCTTCTTGAGCCCTCTTGACAAATCCAGGAGGACAACTTTCCACACATCTGGACTGAGGCAGGGACTGAGCAGAAAAATAAGGAACGAAAGAAAAGATGTTAGGACTCTCCATCCATGGAAAATTGAGGGAGAAATGGACATTAGCCCAGTAGCCTCTGGTCTTCACTGAGGTAAATAAGAAATCTCTGACTACTTCTAAACAGATGCAGGAGGTAGAACAACTGGCAGATCCTTCATTTAGTTCAGGGGGGATGCTACCAGTTGGGCCCGGTTCTATAGAACCAGTATCTCTGAAGAGCATTAGACACTGAACAGGTTTGCTGCAACAACCCTTTTTTCATCTGTTTGGCCTACCTACCACCTTGGCTGTTCTTTATTTCCTCCTTTTTGAACCTCAGCTGCTTTGTGTGGCACAGCTGAGGTTGAAAAGCAGGAAAGAAGAGGCTTTTCAAATGCTGCACACCTGCACAGAGCTTGTTAGCTGTCCAGGCGGCACAGCTGAGGTTTTTTGGAAATGCTGTGTGCACACGCGCAAAACACACTCTCACCAAACCGGTAGTAACACTAGTTAATCCCACCCTGATTTAGTTCCTCCCTTTGCTTTTGGAATTTAACAATACAATAAAGTACTTGACTATCTGATAAAGTCTGGAAGGATGGAATTGAAAACAAGATTTAAGTATGATGATGTAGTGATATTAAAACTGAGAATAAAGTTTACTTTAAAAGATTTAGGAAACTTTCATTCCATTAGATTTTTAATATGAAATTAAACTGTGATGAAGAAAGAAACCTTTGACCGGTAAGATCTTGAAAGATTTCATTGCAAAGCCACTCCACTGAGGTCCTGTCTCTTGAAGAACTTCCATTAGAAGACACCAACTGGCATGGAAGGCCAACCACCCTGGAGTTCTATGCTTGGTCCACTGGAAATGGGACCTCAGCCTTTGGAAAACAGAGAAAAGACACCAAAATTTCTCCCACCTTATTGAGCAACTTTAGCCATGAAAGAACATCTTTTGCCATAGTAAGTCTCTGACTTTCAAAATATGCCAGAATCTCTTTCCTGAGATTCTCCTTGGGAAAACCAAGTAGCCATTGATCACCAGATCTGCTGTTATCTCTCCATTTTGGTCCAAGTAGAGTTTCAGAAATATTCCAAAATTCATTCTCCTCCAGAAAGGATTAAACTAGAATGGGAACATCCAGGAATTTGAAGAGGAGAAAACTTGGTTTCTTATCCCACATTAAATCTTTCTTCTACAATTGTCTAATCTCCAAATAGGCTTAATCAGGGTACAAATACTGCCATTAGCTTTATAAGTGAAACAAACAATTGTGCAATGTGATTAGAGACCTGAGGGATGGTGTGATGACTAAGTGGATAAAAACTGTCTTCAAAATGATACTCAAATCATTTTGAATCTTTTTAAACCTTTCCTGTGAAACGTGAAGGTGATGGGTAACCAATTTGCCATTGGTCATCAATTTTTCTATATTGTCATTAATATGGTAATTAATATGATCTTAGAGTAAGCTAATTAGATGTGATTTAAAGAATATAATTTTTTAAAACTTGCAAGTCTTGTTTGAAACATCATTTTAAAAGTTTGATAAAATAACAATGGCTTTAAATCAACTTAAAGGTGATAATCAGAAGCAAGCAACAATTGTTGAATCAGATGGATTGGATGGATGGATGGTGGGGTGGACTGGAACGTAATTTGCTGCTGGCATCCCTGAAGGAGGAGTCTGGTTGGAAGGCAGGCTGCGGGAAGATGGCTGGAGAGGCCATGGACCCTGAAGACTCACAGTGGACAAACGGATGACGGATGAAATTGATTCTTTCCAGAAGATTGAGGTAGATGGGGGAATGGACTTGTCACATTTAACTGGAAAACAAGTCTTAAGAGGCATCGTGTTTCAACATGAGAATGTCATCATGTTTCAACATGATTTCACAAAAGAATGGCAAGATGACGATCGAGGCAAATGCCTAACTGCATCGCTGGAGACGGGGTCTGGGGTCTGGGGTCAACGGAGCCGCAATCTACCTCAACTGGGACTGTCAGTAGGTTTTGGAAGGTTCTGAGAACTGAGAACTTGCCAGCAATCCCAAGAGCGGAGAGGCCAGGACACCATCCCAAGAGAGCCCAAGACTCAATTCCATTGGATGCCATTCCAAATGGGTGAGACCTGAAAGAACTGGGACTGGTGGATAGCGAATAGGGTGATTCTGTGCAGAGAGGAGAGCGGAGAGTGGATAGAGATAAGAGCTGGGACGAGCTGTGATTAGATGAGAGAGTGATTCGACACTTACAGAGAGACTTATTCTGAGAGTGAGCCATTCTCAGCGCATAGAATGAACGGCATTGAATGAGCTGTAACTTGTGGAGAGTGATTCTGAACTGCAGAGAGATGGAACTGACAGAGGGTGATCCTAATCATCCAAAAGAGCCGACTGGAGGGAGAGCAAAAGAGTGTGATTCTGAACGCCGTGAATTGCAGAGAACTGAGGAGACGACGGAGAATCTGTAGACCCTACAGTCTCCATTTAAATCACCCAGTTGATCAGTCAGCCTGCATTTCAATTCCCACTCAGCTGATTGGACAACTTCCACTTAACTCCCACCCAAATCTCATCCATTCCAAACTCCCAAGTAGATGATTGGTGAGTTCATTCAAATCTTCTCTATTTAAATCTATCAGCAACGCCTTCTTTAAATGAAGACCATTACAACATATTTTTACTTGAAGTCAAAAGAGTCATCAAACTATGTACCAATAACAACTCCCAA
>CM019165.1:16614216-16662246 GCA_009733165.1 Naja naja
TTCCCCTTAAGTAAACTTGAGATTGGGTAGAGAAAGTGCATTTCTTGATGAAGAGCAAGAAGGTTTTAGGAAGAGTTAAAAGCTGCATAAATTTATAAGATCTCATTAATATGTAATATTTTCAACAGATTTAATATCTAACACAAGTATGTCATTTTCAACCACAGTTTGTGGCCTGATGTTATGCGCATTTGATACAGTAGAGAAGAAACATTATGGAGGCAATTGACGCCCTCAAAATGGAGCTAGCCTGTTGCCCCGATCCGGCCATTTCTCAAGCCCTGTTTTGAGGGAGCTTTTGGCTAATGGAGCCCGGAGAAGAAGGATCGATTACCAAGGAGAAGGAAGGGGGCATTTGAACCTTATTATCTCTCGATATTATTACTTGCCTCACTAATGAAGGATTCTGAAATACATATATCTAACATGCTAAACGCATATGAAAACACCATGGTTTGTTATCCACAAAGAATCCAGGCTATTGAAGAAGAGAAATATGTAACCATCCTCGGTAAGGTTGGAACAGTGAAGTGGATGAGCTGCTACCAACACACCTTCCAAATTGCCAAGTATTGAAACTGAAATGCTTATAGTCTCCAGAATAAGAGGTTACATGAATTAGAGGGCCATGAATTAAGGTTTGGATGGCACAGCTACTTATGGAATGATAAAACTAAAGTTAATGTTGATTTTAATAATCATGTTGTTAGATGTGCCACACTAAGAGTTTGGAATAAATATAAAACAAGGCTCTCTACAAAGCTGCCCCTTTGGGTGTCACTCCAGGAAGCCTTTTATTAGAAAATAAACCTTGGTGAAGCCAGACTGGTTGATGTATAGTAAAATTTTATCTTTCGAGTCTGGTGACCCAATACTAAAGGCCAAGGGAAGAACTTGAATCAGACGTTAGGTTTGCTATTGGTTTACTTCTCAACAACTGAAAGAAAGATTTCAACTGGATAAAAAATGCTATGGATTTGACTTTGTTAAAATGAATTGAAATCTCATTATATGGTAACGATGAACATATTATCGCTAATATCTATAAAATGTTATTCAAATTAAATTTGGAAAATGAACATGTAAAACGTACTATTCAGTGGGCAGGGAATTTGGATATAATGTGATGCTTGAACAATGGAAAAATATGTGGATGAAGGGCTTAAAATTTACATTAAATTATAATCTAAAAGAAAATTTCTATAAGATGATGTATCACTGGTATTTAACACCACATAAGTTATCCAAGATGTATAAAGGTATGTCAAATGAATGTTGGAAGTGTAAAAGTATAGAAGGGACTTTTATCATCTATGGTGGACATATGATAAAGAAAAATGTGGATTATGATTCATATTTTGATACAGAAAATTTTGAAAATGGAGATAAAAATCAAACCAGAACTTTTCTTTTTGAGTCTAATGGAAAAGAACTGGATAAAAAATGGAACTTTGTTATTATATATGTTGACAGCAGCAAGACTGTTGTATGGGCAAACATGGAAGGACACTTTGATTCCAGCAAGGATGAATGGTTGCAGAAGTTGGCAGAAATGGCAAAACTGACCACTTTGAATAAAGAAAAGAACATAAGTACTATTCTTTCCACATTGAAACCACTTCTGAACTTTATGCTTGAAGTGGAAAAGAATGAAACTTTGATTTTGATATTTTACTGAGTAGATTGATAGATCTTTACAGAAATGGCTTGTTCATATTATTATGAAAAAGCAAAAGTTGTGATTTGATGTTAATGCCTTATTTTACTGCAACAGAGAGAGTCAGAAGTCAATGTTTCTTTTTCTTTTCTTATCCTCTCTCACTTCTCTTGCCACTTTTCCTCCCATGCTTTTCTATTTACTTTTGTATTCTGTATTTTACAATATTTTATAACTCAATAAAAATGTTAAAGGAGAAAAAGAAACCAGAAATGCCTAAATATCTTAGGGCAGTGTTTACTTGAGCAAGATTTCATCAGCTAAACAATATGGTTAAATATCAAAGATTTAACTAAGTCCCTTATAATTAACAGACTTTTATTTCTGGAGCTCCAAAGACAGAACATGTAACACATCTGTAGGTTGAATGTCAATTGCAGAAGAAAGAGATATAAGAGATATATATGCACATTAGACAAACAACCTATTGGGAGACTTACGTTAAAGCAACATATTTCCTGTGCAGTCAGAATTCAAATATTTATATAGAATCCAGACCTTTATTGGAACAAAGCAGTTCAGTTGAAATCCACATACGAGTCTGATTGCAGTAAATTATTGCAGTAATACAGAAATTGCATTTTTATTCTTTTTCTTTCTTGTATTTCATTTTTAGATACTATGTTAACGTTCTGTGTTTAAAATTCTGTTTCTTGATATTGCCTAACAGCTAATCAACAATAATCTCTTTAATTTGCTCATCAAAACAATGTTGGATTTATTAATAGCTAATATTTTGGACTTGATTTGACCCTAAGTATAACACAACATTCTTCATTGCTTTTGCAGATCAGTTATGAAATGTCTTCAGAGGCTTTAAGTGATAAAAGTCAATTCCCCTTTTTCAACGAGTTACTCCCCAAAAAAGGAGTCCTGTACCCAGCAATTGTCCAACTCCTTCTCCACTTCAGATGGACCCTGATTGGTGTCTTTGCTTCAGACACAGAAAATGGAGAGAACTTCATGAGAATTTTTACTCCTATGCTTGTCAGGAATGGGATTTGTGTTGTTATATCACAACAATTCTCAACAACTGTACCTACAGCAGCCTTCAGGGACGCCCTCTCTAAGTGGAGACAAGTCCATGTCTTTGTTCACTTCATGGAATTTGATTCCATTGTGGACAGAATTCTTCCTTTCCATTCAACATTTGAGGATTTGTCAGGACCCACTGAAGGGAAAGTCTGGATCCTCACAAATTTTTCACAGTATAAAATAAAGAACCACAGACATCTCAAATATATTCATAGTATTTGGAACTTTGGCTATCTGGGAAAAGAAAGGCCAGTGGATGATGCCTTTGAACCCTATTTCTTTGTGGAAGATGAATTTGTAAATCATTATTTCCACTGTTTTCTTCACAAGCACATCCGCTCTGTCAAAGGCTGCACAAGATGCACCCAGAAAGCCCCAGTGGAGACCCAGTGGAAAAGGAACAGGATCCGGATTGAAAATGACCCCCTTTCATACAGTATCATTCGGACCCTGGCCCAGGCCATGAATGCCGCCTATTCCTCCAGAAAGAGGAGGAGAAGGAAGGAGGGCGAAGAGAAGTTGGGGTCTCCAAGGCTGCAGCCATGGCAGGTATGGGGTCCCAATAGGGGTCCATTAATCTTGGTTCCTTTGGAGAAGGAGCCCAAAGGAGAAAGAGGGGAATCATCTCAATGTGCTTGTCAAGCGCATTGGAAATCATGAAGTCCAGGCAGTTCAAATGAACATAAAGGTTCACCCCAGGCTCATGCTGTCCACAACAATCAGAACCACCAACGGTCAAGGCAAACAGGCGGTAGACAAGGGTCCACAGAATTCTCGGGGTGGGCGGGCTAGACCCAGATATTCTGTGGGCAGGACTCAAGACTAATGATGCCTTTGACCCCCTCACTCAGGCTCAGTCTGGTCATCCCCTACCCTACTTGTGCTACAAAATATCTGCAGATTTAGGCAATCTAATTGTTCAGCAGGAAGAAAGAATAGATAGCAGGACAGACAATTTTGGATGTTAAACATGGCTAGTGCTAAAAGGCTGTGTACATAAATAATTTCCTGCATGTATGGTGTATAAATAGGATCACAGAATTTTACCATTATGAATTTGTAAGAGAGTCTGAGACCATCTAGCCCAACCCCTCCTCTCTGCAGGAATCCAGTTAAAGCTTCTCTTACTGTTGGCTTCTCAATCTTTCATTCAGACAATCCATGAAGAGGAGTCTGAACTGCTCTGCTTCACTGGCTCAGCTCTAAAACAGCTCATCGTTTTAGGATATTTTTCCCTTCATTCATCTAAAATCTTCTCTCTTCTTACTGAATTCACTTTTCCCTGATTGACACTCTGGAATAATAGTGAGCAGATCTTGCGCTCCTCGTGTGTAACATGTGTCAGTGATTGGAAGAGGGCTTCATCCTCCTTCTCCAACTGAGAGATTGTGTCAGTTGGAAAAGGGGCTTCAGACTCCTCCTGATCTTCTGCTCTTCTCCTTGTGGTCTTTCCTCCTGGCTAAGAGCAGCTCCTTTGAGCTCTTCCTTGGCTTATTTATTTATTTATTTATTTATTTTATTGGACTTATATGCCGCCCATCTCCGAAGACTCAGGGCGGCTCACAGCTAAAACATACATATACAATAAATAGTTAAAAAGAATTAAACAAGTATAAAGCCCAATAATACCAAATTTAAAATATTTAAAACTATCCCATGCCCCCCGAGAGGCAGTCACAGCCCAGTTTGGTCAAATAGCCAGGTCTTCAAATCGTGGCGGAAGGTGCAGAGGTCAGGGGCCAGATGGAGGTCCAGAGGCAGCTGGTTCCACAGGTCGGGGACCGCCACAGAATAGGCTCACCGCCGGGGGACCGCCAGCCGACATTGGCTTGCCGATAGGACCCCGAGGAGCCCCTGCCTGTGTGCCCGTACAGGGCGGTTGGCATTCGATATCGGCAGGAGTCGCTCCCTTAAATATTGTGGACCCATGTCATGTAGGACTTTGAATGTTAAAACCAAAAACTTGAATCTCACCCGAGTGCAACCAACCAATGCAGGCCACGCAGGAGAGGGGTAATATGGGAGAATCAGGTAACTCCCATCACCACCGCGCCGCATTCTGCACCAGCTGCAATCTCCAGATGGTATGCAAGGGCAGTCCTAAATTGAGGGCGTTGCAGTAGTCGAGTGGAGTGACAAGGGCATGGTGACTGTATGCAGGGCATCTCGGTCCAGAAACGGGTGAAGCTGGCGAACCAGCCGGACCTGGGCAAAGGCCCCCCTGGTGATGGCCCCCACCTGCTCCTCCAACTGGAGCCGTGCATCCAGGAGGAACCCCAGGTTCCGCGCCCTATCCACAGGGGGAAACACCACTCCCCCTATGGTCAGCGATGGACATTCCTGACTGGACCGAGATGCCGGTATGTACAGCCACTCAGTCTTGGCCGGGTTGAGCTGAAGCATGTTTCCGTCCATCCAGATCCATACCGCATCCAGGCAGCGAGTCATCACAGAGAGGGCATCATTACTCTGGTTTGGGGTGGAGATGTATAACTGGGTATCATCAGCGTACTGGTGATACCTCACCCCAAAACCATGAATGATCTCACCCAGCGGTTTCATGTAGATATTGAATAAAAGAGGGGAGAGGACTGACCCCTGAGGTGAGTGAGTGCCCTCGGGGCCGACCTCTGTCCCCCTGTCAACACCATTGCGACTGCCCTGAGAGGTAGGAGGAGAGCCACCGAAGAACAGTGCCCCCCACTCCCAGCCCCTCAAGGCATTGCAAAAGGATACCATGGTCGATGGTATCAAAGCTGCTGACCAGGACAGAGGAAAAACCCCTGTCCCGGGCCCTCCAGAGATCATCCATCAGTGCGACCAATGCCGTCTCCATGCTGCAACCAGGCCGGAAGCCCGATTGGTATGGATCTAGGTAGTCCACTTCATCCAGGAAGAGTGGAAACTGCTGAGCCACCACAGTCTCAACAACCTTCACCAGAAAACGAAGTTTGGAGGCTGGATGAAAGTTTTCTAACACGGTCGGGTCCAGGGCAGGCTTCTTCAGGAGGGGCCTCACCACCGCCTCTTTCAAGGCGGAGGGAAAGACACCCTCCCTTAACGAAGCATTGACCACTGCCCAGAGCCAACCGCAGGTGATCTCCCTGGCGGCATAAGCCAACCAGGAAGGGCACGGGTCCAACAAACATGTGGTGGAACTCAGATGCCGCATAATCCTGTCCACTTCATCATCGGAAACAGGGTCGAACTCAGCCCAGATCACATCAGCCAGACTGCTTGCACCCCGATCCTCAGACCACTGCAAGGTGGAATACAACCCACCCTGAATCCGTGTGATCTTATCCGACAGATATTGACCAAATTCCTCAGCCCTTCCCCGGAGAGGGTCCACCGCCTCCCCTGGATGTAGGAGAGAGCGGGTGGCCCTAAACAGGGTGGCTGGGTGGTTATCTGCAAATGCTATGAGGGCGGAGAGATAAGGCCTTCTCACCGCCCTCATAGCTACCAAATAAGTCCTAATATGGGCTTTTAGCTGGGCTCGATCGGATTGGGAGCGGGTGGCCCTCCACCTGCTCTCTAAACCCCTCCGACGGTGCTTCATCTCCCGGAGCTCCTCAGTATACCAAGGAGCCATCCGGGATCCACGGCATGTGAGGGGACGCATGGGGACAACCCTGTCAAGGGCAGCCATAGCAGCCTGTTGCCAAGCAGCCGCCAGGTCCTCGGCAGAGTTGTGGGCAAGGGAAGTGGGGAAAGACCCCAGTTCCACCTGGAACCTCTCAGGGTCCATCAGCCGTCTGGGGTGGAACCATCTGAGTGGCTCCTCATCCCAGCAGTGGGGAGCAGCCTGTTGGAAGATCAGCCGCAGGAGATAGTGATCAGACCATGGGACAGGCAGTGTCATACAGCTGGCCTGCCCTCTATCACTACGCCACTGTTCCGAGACAAAAACTAGGTCGAGGGTGTTTCCCTCCTCGTGAGTCGGGCCTTGAATCAACTGGGTCAGGCCCATGGCCCCCATGGAGGCCATGAATTCCTGGGCCAAACCCGACGCCCCCCTCAGGGAGGGCAGATTGAAGTCACCCAGGACCATAAGCCCTGGGAACTCCACCACCACCCCCGAGGGGACGTCGAGAAACCCAGGCAGGGCTGCTGCCACACAGCTGGGGGAAAGGTATGTCAGCAGCAAGCCCACCCGACCACCAGGCCCCCACCTCAGGAGAAGGGTTTCACTCCCGCCTATCTCAGGAACAGTGACCTCCCTTGGAATCAGGGTCCCCTGGATAACCACAGCCACTCCACCACCCCTTATGTGTTGATGTAGATTTTTTGCAATTTCTTCCCCAAGTGTGGTGCCTGCAAGGGGACCTGGTCCTTGAGTTGGGGTCTCCCCAAACCAGAACGTTTACTTCCTGAGATCCTTGTGGCTGCATTTGCCTTCTTTCCATGAGCCTCACCTGCTGACTCTGATTCTGTTTCCAGTTAACTACAATTTTGAGATCATTTTCTCAAACATACATATCAAGTTTGCTATCCCTCATCTTTCTTCCAGTCTATCCTTCATGTTCTGATATTGTTAGTCAAGTCCTAGTTGCTAAAAATCAGAAATTTTTCTACTGCTTTTTACTTGTGTGCTTATCATAAATATTGTTTCTGGAAACTTGATTTTCCTCTTATTGCAGGAACGCCTCCTACCAGCATCGAGGTCCAATCGCCCGGTATGCTCCCACAGGCAGGCCCTCCTGGGGGTGCTGTCAGCCAGACAATGTTGGTTGGCGGTCCCCCGGGGGAGGGACTTCTCTGTGGGGGCGCCCACCCTTTGGAATCAGCTACCTCTAGAGCTCCATTTGGCCCTGGCCTTGTGCTCCTTCCACCGTGATCTCAAGACTTGGCTGTTTCCACAGGCCAGCCTGGACTGAGCAGGGTTGGGAATTTTAATTTAAGGGTATTTTAATTAGATTTTATTATAATTGGATTAGAGTTAATCTTATAAATTTTGTATTTATTGTATATATATTTTTGTGTAAGCCGCCCCGAGTCCCCCCGGAGATGGTGCGGCATATAAATCCAATTAAATAAATAAATAAATAAATAAATAAATAAATAAATAAAGGTAAAATACATGTTTTAGAAAATAAAACTATTACAAAGACAAGACAAAACAAGATAAAACATTTTTTTAAATTGTGCATTAAAAAAACATGTGTATTGTCCCTCCAGTTGAATACAGTACAGCAATAATAGTTTCTCCCCCTTGCAAAATAGACTCCCAATTATAAACTACACATCTATTTGCAACTATTTGAGTTGTCATCTATCTGCTGTATATAAAAACATAGTTAACAGGCAATCCAACATTAAAATTACATTTCAAAACTTCAAAATTGTTTGCTCTTTGGTATTGTATTTCACTCAAAGAAAATTTTCAGGGGCTTCTTATCTACCACAGACCACCACAATCATTATCACCAATCCATCCAGAATCTGTCCAGGGTTAAATATCTTTGTTTGATTCTTAATAATAATAATACATTTCCTTAAATTTCCTTAAAATTGCAATTAGGATCTTTCCCAACAATTGCTTTCCATTCCCCAAAGTCTTGGACCTCCTGTAAGTTTATTTATTTTATTTATTTATTTTGTCAAGTGATTATAAGATAACAGCTATAAATATAAGCATGGTTATGAATACATGAAATTGATATGAATAAAAAAGAAACAATAGGACAGGGACAGTAGGCACGTTGGTGCGCTTATGCACACCTCATACAGACCTCTTAGGAAAGAGGTATGGTCAATAGTAGACAGTCTAAGGTTAAAGTTTTTGGGGTTTGGGGAAGAAACCACAGAATCAGGTAGGGTATTCCAGACATTGACCACTCTGTTGCTGAAGTCATACTTTCTGCAATCAAGTTTGGTGTGGTTTAATTTTATGTACTATACTTAGATCGGACTGAAGGCATCATAGTTCTAGGTTTTCTAGGTCTAGAATTTCAAGTCTGGTGGCATAAGGTATTCTGCAATGAGTAGAGGAGTGGAGAACTCTTCTTTTGAAATATTTCTGGACTTTCTCCACTGTATTAATATCAGATACGTAATGCCGATTCCAGACTGATGAGCTGTATTCAAGGTCTAGCAAAAGTTTTGTATGCTGTAGTTAGTAGTGTGATATCACCTGAGAAAAAGCTACACAGGATTAGGTTAACAAATCTTAATGCCTTTTTGGCTATGTAGTTACAGTGGGCTCTAGCACTTAGATCATTAGAGATGAGTACGCCAAGGTCCTTGACAGAGTTTGGACCATCAACAAGGTCTTGACTATTCAGCTTGTATTTTATTTTCTGATTTTTTTTTGCCAATATGTAAGACAGAGCATTTATTTGTTGAGATTTGAAGTTGCCATTTGTTTGACCATTCTGATACATAGTCGAGGACTTTTTGAAGGGTAGCAGTATTGTCTGTGGTGTTGAATAGCTTTACATCATCAGCCAAGAGAACGCAGTTGCTGTTAATATGATCACAGAGGTAATTTATGTAGAGTATGAAGAGAGTTGGTCCTAGAACACTGCCTTGGGGGACCCCACTGTTGATAGGTAGAGAATTTGATAGGACGCTCCCAATTTTGACCATTTGTTGTCTGTTTGACAGGAATGCTTCTATCCAGTTATCCAGGTGTCCAGAGATACCATAAGATTTTAGTTTTAGGAGTAGTTTGTCATATACCACTGAATCAAAAACTTTACAGAATTCTATGTAGATTGTGTTCTATGTAGATTGCGTCTATTGCTTTGCCCTGATCGAGTTGTGTAGGCCATATGTTTTTGCAGTGTAAGAGTTGAAGATTACAGGATAGTTTTCTTCGGAAACCAAATTGTTTATTAGAGAGTAGGTTGTTTGTCTCTAAGTGGAGGATAATGGATTGGTTAATAATTGATTCCATGACTTTACAGTTGACGCAGCATAAGGAGATTGGTCTGTAATTTTCAACTAGGCTGGGGTCTCCCTTTTTGAAAATGGGGATGATGGTGGCTAGTGACCATAGGTTTGGCAAGCAGCTGGTCCTGAAAGATTTTTCAAAGATTATGCTTAGAGGTTCGGCTATGGCAGTGGATAGCTTTTTTAAGAAGTAGGAACATATTCCATCTGGTCCAAGATACATAGAGATGATAGATAGAGATGGTTTTAGATTGCGTAGTGCTTTTTCAACATTGTCTTCTGTAAAATCAATATTTATTAGATCGTTGTAGTTGTCTGTGTTTCAACTAGGAAATACTGGGCATGATCCATTGCTGTTTACAAATACTGAGCCAAAGAATATGTTAAAGAGGTTGGCTTTAATGGTGTCATCGTTACATTCTTTACCATTAGGTCCTTTCAGGGGTGGGATGGACCTTGAGTCTTTTAGTTTGTTGTTTACAAAATTGTAGAAAGTGCAGGTGGAATTGGTGCATAGAAGGTTTTCCTCTTGTTTAATGTAATAATTGGTGCATTCAGTCTTTATCTGGTGGCATAAATTTTTGTATCGGCTTTTGAAGTTGGCGACATGACCAGATTTGTTTTTTCGCCAAAATGATCTCTTTTTGGATTGAAACTTCCTTATTGTTATGGGTAATCTTTTTTCTGGTTTTGGGAGTTGTTATTGGTACATATAGTTTGATGACTCTTTTGACTTCAAGTAAAAATATGTTGTAATGGTCTTCATTTAAAGAGGAAGCGTTGCTGCTTGATAGATTTAAATAGAGAAGATTTGAATGAACTCACCAATCATCTACTTGGGAGTTTGGAATGGATGAGATTTGGGTGGGAGTTAAGTGGAAGTTGTCCAATCAGCTGAGTGGGAATTGAAATGCAGGCTGACTGATCAACTGGGTGATTTAAATGGAGACTGTAGGGTCTACAGATTCTCCGTGCGTCTCCTCAGTTCTCTGCAATTCACGGCCGTTCAGAATCACACTCTTTTGCTCTCCTCCAGTCCCGCTCTTTTTCGGATGATTAGGATCACCCTCTGTCAGTTCCATCTCTCTGCAGTTCAGAATCACACTCTCCACAAGTTACAGCTCATTCAATGCCGTTCATTCTATGCCGCTGAGAATGGCTCACTCTCAGAATAAGTCTCTCTGTAAGTGTCCGAATCACTCTCTCATCTAATCACAGCTCGTCCCAGCTCTTATCTCTATCCACTCTCCGCTCTCCACTCTCTGCACAGAATCACCCTATTCACTATCCACCAGTCCCAGTTCTTTCAGGTCTCACCCATTTGGAATGGCATCCAATGGAATTGAGTCTTGGGCTCTCTGCTTGGGATGGTGTCCTGGCCTCTCCGCTCACTCTCGGGATTGCTGGCAAGTTCTCAGTTCTCAGAACCTTCCAAAACCTACTGACAGTCCCGGTTGAGGTAGATTGCGGCTCCGTTGGCCCCAGACCCCAGACCCCGTCTCCAGCGATGCAGTTAGGCATTTGCCTCGATCGTCATCTTGCCATTCTTTTGTGAAATCATGTTGAAACATGATGACATTCTCATGTTGAAACACGATGCCTCTTAAGACTTGTTTTCCAGTTAAATGTGACAAGTCCATTCCCCCATCTACCTCAATCTTCTGGAAAGAATCAATTTCATCCATCATCCGTTTGTCCACTGTGAGTCTTCAGGGTCCATGGCCTCTCCAGCCATCTTCCCGCAGCCTGCCTTCCAACCAGACTCCTCCTTCAGGGATGCCAGCAGCAAATTACGTTCCAGTCCACCCCACCATCCATCCATCCAATCCATCTGATTCAACAATTGTTGCTTGCTTCTGATTATCACCTTTAAGTTGATTTAAAGCCATTGTTATTTTATCAAACTTTTAAAATGATGTTTCAAACAAGACTTGCAAGTTTTGGTGGCTCAGGCTGTTAAATGCCTGCTCTTAAGATCCAGCTGTCTACAATACTTAAATCACCAAATTGACTCAGCCTTCCATCTCTCTAAGATTGCAATTAGTTGACCTTTAAAGATTATAATCATATACAATGGAATGAATTGCTGAGCATAATTTAAGCTTGACTTCTAAAAAGTTTTAAAAATTATATTCTTTAAATCACATCATTGACTCTAAGATCATTAATTGCTGTATTAATGACAATATAGAAAATTGATGACCAATGGCAAATTGGTTACCCATCACCTTCACGTTTCACAGGAAAGGTTTAAAAAGATTCAAAATGATTTGAGTATCATTTTGAAGACAGTTTTTATCCACTTAGTCATCACACCATCCCTCAGGTCTCTAATCACATTGCACAATTGTTTGTTTCACTTATAAAGCTAATGGCAGTATTTGTACCCTGATTAAGCCTATTTGGAGATTAGACAATTGTAGAAGAAAGATTTAATGTGGGATAAGAAACCAAGTTTTCTCCTCTTCAAATTCCTGGATGTTCCCATTCTAGTTTAATCCCTTTCTGGAGGAGAATGAATTTTGGAATATTTCCAACGCGAAACTCTACTTGGACCAAAATGGAGAGATAACAGCAGATCTGGTGATCAATGGCTACTTGGTTTTTCCCAAGGAGAATCTCAGGAAAGAGATTCTGGCGTATTTTGAAAGTCAGAGACTTACTATGGCAAAAGATGTTCTTTCATGGCTAAAGTTGCTCAATAAGGTGGGAGAAATTTTGGTGTCTTTTCTCTGTTTTCCAAAGGCTGAGGTCCCATTTCCAGTGGACCAAGCATAGAGACTCCAGGGTGGTTGGCCTTCCATGCCAGTTGGTGTCTTCTAATGGAAGTTCTTCAAGAGACAGGACCTCAGTGGAGTGGCTTTGCAATGAAATCTTTCAAGATCTTACCGGTCAAAGGTTTCTTTCTTCATCACAGTTTAATTTCATATTAAAAAATCTAATGGAATGAAAGTTTCCTAAATCTTTTAAAGTAAACTTTATTCTCAGTTTTAATATCACTACATCATCATACTTAAATCTTGTTTTCAATTCCATCCTTCCAGACTTTATCAGATAGTCAAGTACTTTATTGTATTGTTAAATTCCAAAAGCAAAAGGGAGGAACTAAATCAGGGGTGGGATTAACTGGTGTTACTACCGGTTTGGTGAGAGTGTGTTTTGCGCGTGTGCACACAGCATTTCCAAAAAACCTCAGCTGTGCCGCCTGGACAGCTAACAAGCGCTCTGTGCAGGTGTGCAGCATTTGAAAAGCCTCTTCTTTCCTGCTTTTCAACCTCAGCTGTGCCGCACAAAGCAGCTGAGGTTCAAAAAGGAGGAAATAAAGAACAGCCAAGGTGGGCGGGTAGGCCAAACAGATGAAAAAAGGGTTGTTGCAGCAAACCTGTTCAGTGTCTAATGCTCTTCAGAGATACTGGTTCTATAGAACCGGGCCCAACTGGTAGCATCCCACCCCTGAACTAAATGAAGGATCTGCCAGTTGTTCTACCTCCTGCATCTGTTTAGAAGTAGTCAGAGATTTCTTATTTACCTCAGTGAAGACCAGAGGCTACTGGGCTAATGTCCATTTCTCCCTCAATTTTCCATGGATGGAGAGTCCTAACATCTTTTCTTTCACGTTCCTTATTTTTCTGCTCAGTCCCTGCCTCAGTCCAGATGTGTGGAAAGTTGTCCTCCTGGATTTGTCAAGAGGGCTCAAGAAGGAGAGCCAGTTTGCTGCTATGATTGTGTTCCTTGTCCGGAGGGGACCTTCTCCACTCAGGAAGGTGGGTGACACCAGAGGAAAAAAAGGCCTGGTGGATCCATCCAGAATATTTTCATGAAAGTGCACAATTTCTTATCTAAAAGGAAGTAAAGAAAAAAAAATCAAAAAGACTTTGAAGGAGGGGCTGGGAAGAGATGGGAGGAGGGGGTGGCATACAGGACAAGCTTTGCTAACAGCAGAGGAAATATCTCTTATGCTTTTTAGTTCAGATAGATGCTCCTAAGTTCACCTTTCTAGGAACACCTGAGTTCTTTGGAACTTGGTGAATTGTTTTAGGTCCACCTTCTTAAAGACCTTGCAATTCCCTGTTTATTGGCCTCCCCTTGAAGATCCATGAGAAGGTGTCCCTGGTCCATAATGTGGTGCTGTGAATAGTTATGGGGGGAACTCATTACACAAATAGTCTGCCAGGCATGTAGATGAATCAATCAATCATAATAGAGCTGGAAGGGACCTTGGAGGTCTTCTAGTCCAGCCCTGATCAAGCAGAAGAAACTATACCATTTCAGGCAAGAGTCTGTCCAATCTCTTCATAAAAACCTGCAATGTTGAAGAACCTCAATCCTCTGAAGGCAACTTCTGTTCCATTGGTTAATTGTTCTCACTGATAGGAAGTTTCTTCTTAATTCCAGATTGCTTCCAGATGTTACAGGATACTGTAGGTATCCTCCAAGTCCAGTATATTAACTGCTATGTGGCAAGACTCAGGATGTTTGCCTTAAAAGATTATATGATTCATTGTTAACGTCTAATAACGTAGGTTCCTATGAAGATTCTACACATTACACTGGAAATAATTACCATCCTAGAACTTCCCTTATGCTCTTTTTAATGAAATCATTAAGAAATACTTTTGGAAAATACCCAAGGTGTCAGCTGTTATCCAAGAAGGTATTTCTTGTAAGATAAAAGCACAAAATATTAAAGTAATATTGCTTTTTTGCTTTCTCAGATACAGAAAAATGCACCAAGTGTCCAGATGATAAATATCCAAATAAGAATAGAGTCCAATGTATCCCCAAAGTTATAAACTTCCTGTCTTATGAAGAACTTCTGGGCGTCATCCTGGTCTCTTTTGCCCTGCTCTTCTTCCTAACCACAGGCCTTGTTTTAATCATCTTCATTAAATACCGAGAAACTCCCCTTGTCAAAGCCAACAACCGGGACCTCTCCTACATCCTCCTGGTCTCTCTCCTGCTTTGCTTCTTGTCTTCTTCTCTCTTCATTGGTCAACCAAGGAAAGCCACCTGCCTTCTCCGACAAACGGTCTTCAGCCTCATCTTCTCAGTTGCTGTTTCTTCTCTCTTGGCTAAAACCATCACGGTGGTGCTGGCTTTCCTGGCCACAAAACCAGGAAACCGAGTGAAGAGATGGTTGGGGAAGAGCTTGGTCAACTCCATCATCCTCTCTTCTTCTGCTGTCCAAATTATCATCTGCTCCATCTGGCTGGGAGTTTCTCCCCCCTTCCCTGACTCTGACCTCCACTCCCAGCCTGGAGAGATCATCCTGCAATGCAACGAAGGGGCCGTTGTCATGTTCTACATCACCCTCAGCTACATGGGCTTTCTGGCTGCCATCTGCTTCACCGTGGCTTTCCTGGCCAGGAATCTGCCTGGGGCCTTCAATGAAGCCAAGCTGATCACCTTCAGCATGCTGGTCTTCTGCAGTGTCTGGGTGACTTTTGTGCCCACCTACCTGAGCACCAAAGGGAAATACATGGTGGCTGTGCAGGTCTTCTCCATCCTGGCCTCCAGTGCTGGTCTGCTGGGCTGCATCTTCATCCCCAAGTGCTACGTTATCCTTCTGAGGCCAGAGCTGAACACAAAGGAGCAGCTTAGAAATGTAGAGAAGTGAGACAGAGGAATTTCAGCTCCAAACTATTTTCCATACATGAGTGGAGCAATGATTTTTATTCAAATAAGTAGTGTCTGGAAGAATGTGAGGAAACCAATTTGTTGGAGGAATGAGAATGTGTTACCAAGATAGAAAGAAAGAGTTAATGCATGTGCAACCTTTTATTTAGACAATCTCTCTTTCTTGAGGATGGTAACAGTGGTTGGGCATGAAGGTACCTGGAGGTGTGCTAATTATGAATATATTGATGGTTATCATTTTGTCCTCCTTTCCCTAAATGTTTAAATATGAGTGTATTCTTTTGTGTGTGGGAATCTATCCTGCCATTTTCTAGAAGGAAATTCCTCCAGCAAACACTGAATAAATAAATCTACCAGTTAGCTTTGATTATTGGGGTTTTGGGGTCCTGCATTTGATTCCATAGAAACTGGTCTCAGGAGTGGGATTCACAATCTGCCAACTGCCATCAGGGAGAACAACTAGGGCACCCCTATAGGGTGAGTGTTGTGCGACTGATCCCATGTTCCTTCCTGATGCCCCATAAAGGCCCCGTTTAGGATTGTGTGTGTGAGGCCACAACCTATGTCTGAAGGTCTGTTGTGGTGGGGAGCTTTGTTGAGTCTATGTGGCACCTTCTATCCTGATTCTCAGCCACCCTGGCCCTGCTGTGACTTCAGCTGTGTGATGGCTGGAGGGGTCCAAGAACCGGGAGGGAATTTGGCTTTGGAGGGGCCAGTGTGACCTTCCTGGGTTGAAGAACGGAGACTGGCCTGAAGCTCTGTCCAAACTCCCCTTTCCTTTGTCTGAATGGAGGAATTGATCCCAGGCAGGGAGGGAAGTAGATGATGGGGCTCGGGCAGACTCCGATTGGGGAAGGAATCTTTCCCCAAGAGACAGAGAAACCCGCTGTGGCCCAGGGCTGGGAGGGGGGTCCGATGTCCCCACTGGAGCCCCAACAGGCTGAGAAAGAAAGGGAGGGTGTGAAATTGGAGGGGATCATGGAAATACTTTTCCTCCCAGGTGGGAAGAGAAATGGCCCCAGATGTGAATCCAAGGACCACGGTAACCAGCACAGGGAAGGAAGAGGGGAGGCCGGCCAGGAACAGCCTCCAATTCCAGAGACAGATAGAGATCAGATGGATCATGATCTGAAGGGGAAAGGAGTGAATCTCTGGGACAAAAGCAAGTGGGAGATTTGTCCACTCTTGGGGTCTTGCAGGGGGATCCACAGGGGCTCCGGGTGGCTTTGGAAACCCTGGTGGGGAACTCCGTGTCCAACTGAATATCTGACGCCTGGACAGAGTCAAACTTTGCGGTCATCTTGTGCCCAGGGAAGTGGACAGATACCCCGGAGGCCTTTCAGGAAAGGAGAGGGGGTCACCTGGCAGGGGCTCCTCTTGGCTTGAGATGGCTGGAGTCAGTCTGGGAGCCAATGGAGACATTCAAAGTACCCTCTGCCTTCTAGCCCTTCCCTGGAACTACTGGCTTTAATCTAATGGGTTTCAAGGAATCTAAACTGTCCCTGATATTCCATAGTTTCAGGCGATTTATACACAAAGCTGCCTGCAGAGGGAAGATTTTATGAGTCAATTTTGAATTGGAATAGAGCTGGAAGGGACCCTGGAGGTCTTCTAGTCCACCTCCCTGGCTCAAGCAGGAGATCCTATTCCATTTCAAACAGGGGGCTGTCCAGCCTTCTCTTAAAATCTCCCCATGAATTAAAAATTAGAATTGTAGAAAAAATAAATAAATTAGAAGAGGAGAATTAAAAAGAAATCCCCCTTTTCCAGTCCATCTGGCAGTGTCCGGAGGAGTCCTAAGGAGGCTTTCCCTGACCTCACCAGAGCAATGGGGAAAGTGAGGCACAGAGTTGGGAATCCCTCTATGGGGTCCAAGAGGACATCCAGATCTTCCCCATTTCCCACCAGCTGCGAAAGGAGAAGCAGCATCTCTTCCGGTCTCCTCCTCCTCCTCTGTGATGGCCCTGGAGATGCTCCCGGTCCTTCCTGCCCCTTGCTCTGGTATTCCTTCCTGGTAATCCCAAGGAGCCTCTGATCTCTTCTGGCCACCATGGGATTGAGTGGGAAAGGATCCCCCAAGGAGAGAAATCCCTGCGTTGGCCATAATGGGGGCTCGGAGGGGGCAGAAGACCCCCATTCTGGACAGGGAAGAGGGACGGCCGGCGGGAGGAGCAAAGGGATCCATGGGGGCCAAAGCAGATATTTCAATGAAAATCAGAAAAGGAAGGACCAACTGGAGAGGTGAGAAAGATTGAGAAGCAGGGGTGGGCTGCTACTGGTTAGAGTTAGGGTTGTATCTATCTCTATCTCTACCTATTTATATCTACCTACCTATCTCTCTCTCTCTCTCTACTTCCTTCCCTCCCTCCCTCCCTCTCTCTCTCTCTCTATCATGAGAGGGCTAATTTCTGTCTGTTCTTCATAATTTACAGAAATTCGATACTATTTCAAGATGTGGTTGAGGAACAAGTTGCAATAAAAGGAGAGCTAGAACAACTGCGAAGGGAGAACCTCAGCCTGACAGAGGAGAAAACCAAACTCGATTGCAGGAAATGCGACTTCAGCAACAGAGTGGTCAATATCTGGAAGACTCTACCTGACTCTGTGGTTTCTTCCCCAAACCCCAAAAACTTTAACCTTAGACTCTCTACTATTGACCTCACCCCTTTCCTAAGAGGTCTGTAGGAGGCGTGCATAAGTGCACTAGCATCCCTGTCCTATTGTTTCTTTTTATTTTTCTTATACATATCCATCTCATGTATTCATAACTATGTTTATACTTATACCTGTTATCTTTTAAGCAATTGACAAATCAAATAAATGAAGAATAAATCCTGAAGAACTTTAGGGCATGACTGAGGAGATGAGGAACATTTAGACAGCAGCAGCCCTGACTAAGTGAGCTCTAGGCAAATTATCTCTTTAAACGGCTTAGAACCAGACTTCCTAAACCAAGAAGCCTGGGCTTCTCGATGTCCTCTCGGGGGTGGTGTTGGAGTTCCCGGGCCTTATAGTCCTGGGGACTTCAATTTGCCTCCCTGGGGACCTCGGGTTGGCCCAGGAATTCATGGCTTCCATGGAAGCCATGGGCCTGACCCAATTGATTCAAGGCCTGACTCATAGGGGGAAACACTCTCGACCTAGTTTTGTCTCCGAACAGTGCGTAGTGACAGAGGGCAAGCCACTTTTATGACACTGCCCGTCCCATGGTCTGATCACTATCTCCACGGCTGGTCTTCCAACAGGCCACCCCCCACTGCTGGGATGAGGAGCCACTTAGATGGTTCCCCCAGAGGCCTGATGGACCCTGAGAGGTTCCAGACGGAACTGGGGTTCTTTCCTCTTCCCTGCCCACAGCTCTGTCGAGGATCTGGCGGCCGCTGGCAACAGGCTGCTGGGGCTGCCCTCACAGGGTTGTCCCCATGCGCCCCTCACATGCTGTGATCCCGGATGGCTCCTTGGTATACTGAGGAGCTCCGGGAGATGAAGCATCATCGGAGGGGTTTAGAGAGCAGGTGGAGGTCCACCCGCCCCAATCCGATCGAGCCCAGCTAAGAGCCCATATTAGACTTCCTGGTAGCTATGAGAGCGCAGAAGGTCTTATCTCTCCACCCTCATAGCGCCCGCAGATAACCGCCAGCCGCCCTGTTCCGGGTTACCCGCTCTCTCCTTCAGACAGGAGGGGCGGACCCATTGGGGAAGGGCTGAGGAGTTTGGTCAATATCTGTCGGATAAGATCACCTGGATTCGAGCGGGTTGTCCTCTGATTTGCAGTGGTCTGAGGAACAAGATACAGGTAGTCTGGCCAATGTGATCTGGGATGAGTTCGATCCTGTTTCCGAGGATGAAGTGGACAGGATTATGCGGCGGCTGAGTTCCACCACATGTTTGTTGGACCGTGTCCTTCCTGGCTGGCCTATGCCACCAGGGAGGTCACCTGCGTTGGCTCCGGCAGTCTGTCAACGCTTCATTAAGGGAGGGTGTTTTTCCCACCGCCTTGAAGGGGCAGTGGTGAGACCCCTCCTGAAGAAGCCTGCCCTGGACCCAACCATGTTAGACAACTTTCGCCAGTCTCCAACCTTTCGCTTTTGGCAAGGTTGTTGAGAGTGTGGTGGCTCAGCAGTTTCCACTTTTCCTGGATGAAGCGGACTACCTAGATCCAGATCAATCGGGCTTCCACCTGGTTTCAGCACAGAGACGCATTGGTCACGCTGATGGATGATCTCTGGAGGGCCCGACAGAGGTTTTTCCTCTGTCCTGGTCCTATTAGACCTCTCAGTGGCTTTTGATACCATCGACCATGGTATCCTTTTATGACGCCTCAGGGGCTGGGAGTGGGGGCACCGTGCTTTGGTGGTTCACCTCCTACCTCTCGGGCTGTCCAATCAGTATTGGAGGGGGGCCAGAGGTCAACCCCGAGGGTGCTCTCATGTGGGGTCCCTCAGGGGTCGGTTCTCTCCCCCCTGCTATTTAACATCTATATGAAGCTGCTGGGTGAGATCATCCGTGGTTTCGGGTGAGTTACCACCAGTACGCAGATGACACCCAGCTGTACATCTCCACCCTGAACCAAATCAGTGATGCCCTCTCCCTGATGACCCAGTGCTTAGATGCGGTACGGATCTGGATGAGCGGGAACATGCTTCGACTCAACCCGGCCAAGACTGAGTGGCTGTGCATACCGCATCTCGCCCAGTCAGGAATATCCATCTTTGGCCATAGGGGGAGTGGTGTTGCCCCCTGTGGATAGGGCGCGGAATTTGGGGTCCTCCTGGATGTTCGCCCTGGAGGAGCAGGTGGGAGCCGTCGCCAGGGGGCCTTTGCCCAACTCCATCTTGTTCGCCAACTATGCCCATTTCTGGACCGAGATGCCCTGCACACAGTCACTCATGCCCTTGTTACCTCTAGCTCGACTACTGCAACGCTCTCTACTTAGGACTGCCCTTGCATACCATCCGAGACTGCAGCTGGTGCAGAATGGGCGGCGCAGGTGGTGATGGGAGTTTCCCGATTCTCCCATGTTACCCCTCCGCGCTGCCTGCATTGGTTGCCGGTTGCACTCTGGGTGAGATTCAAGGTTTTAGTTTTAACATACAAAGTCCTTCACGACATGGGTCCTCAATATTTAAGGGAGCGACTCCTGCCGACATCGAATGCCAACCACCCTGTGCGAAAGCACACAGGCAAGGACTCCTTGGGTCCCGCGGTGGGCCAATGCCGGCTGGTGGTCTCCCGACGACGAGCCTACTCTGTCGCGGCCCCTGACCTCTGGAACCAGCTCCCCCTGGGGCTCCCCCTGGCCCCTGACCTCTGCACCTTCCGCCATGATTTGAAGACCTGGTTGTTTGACCAATCCGGGCTGTGACCTCTTCTTTCCTGGTGGGGGGGGGTGGTTTTATATTTTTAATGTATTTTAAATCTGTTTGGGCTTGTAATCGGGTTTAATCTCTTTTTAATTATTTATTGCTGTTGTTTCTTAGTTGTGAGCCGCCCCGAGTCTTTGGAGATGGGCGGCATACAAGTCCCAGTAATAAATAAATAAATAAATAAATAAATAAATAAATAAATAAATATGTTCTCTCTTAGGTACATCATTCTTTCAGGAGAGGGAGGAGAGTTAGTGCAAAACCAAAAGTAAGTACCTTTTTATACCTAGTGGGAGGGGAATATGCAGTGATGCATCATGGAACTTGTATGCTTAATATGAGGAACAACAATGAAAATGTTTTCTTATATGACTAAAGCAGTTTGACATTTTACCTTAACAGGACATTTGTCGGAAAACTCTTTTTTCACTACCATTTACTACCATAAATCCAACTGAATCTGCAAACAGTTTTTAACTTGGGCCATTGCTAAATGAGGCCAGCATTTAATATTTAGAATTTATTTAGAATTCCAGTCTCACTTAGTAATACAGGAGCAATAACTCCTGTATTATTAGATTTTTTTTGAAGAAGCTGCTGACTCTTTTGTACTAAGTCCCATGCCTGCACCGAGGGTGAAGTATTTTTCAGAGCAGACTTTGAAGTGCCTAGAAATTATATAAACTAAAAGAGGACAACGTTGTAGTATAATGCATTTACATAGCCCCCCAAAAGGCAAAGTCCACAGCTTCTTTATTTAAAAATTGTCTTTCAAAAAAGTCTTGTCACAGCTTTCTGTTGGGAACTCAAAGAATATACTAGAATCTCCCATGTAGGCCTCCCATCCTTTTATGGCCTCTGAGGGCTGTTGTGCTGAAAGAGAGGAACTAACTACAGTCACTCAGAAACCTCCAGAGGTGGGTTGGGATTTTAACCTAGATTTTGGCTTCATCACTACACCATGTCGGCCTACTGCAATAATCAATATATGGTTTTGGGGAAGGGAAATGAGCCTTCTTAAGCAGCTGCCACTTTGAAGCCCAGCTATCAAATCCAGCAGAGAAGATAAAGGAGAAGAGAGATGTGTAACGGTGTGTGTGAAGGTCTTTGATTAAAGAAAACTCTATACGAGCAGAAGAAGAACCAAGAAACCCCAAGAAAGCACTTATCAAACAAAATCAAAGATATCCACCTCTTCTATTTAGCAGATGCTGAGCTGAAATGTATTTCAGAAGAAGTAAGAAGGAAAACATGTTAAACCCATCAACATCCAGAATATCTTTGAAGAGCACCAGACAGAATAAATGAAGGACAATGCTCTCTCACCCCAAAGTGCAGAAGAGAAGCAGCATCTGGGGAAGGGTTCAGAAAGGTCAGGATGGCAATCCCAGCCAGGTGATCAAAACCCCTGATCAAGGAATAATGGAATAATTGCATTTAACTTTTAGCCATATCTTACTTGAATATGGGGGAAAATGTCCTGACAAAGAGAGCAATTGAATGATTTAAAAATGACTATTGTCCCACATTGGCCAAACCCCTCGCCCCTCTTTGGAGAGGAGGAGGAGCACGCAGCCCTCCCCTGCAGGCGCCCCTTCAATCTCTCACCCTTGGAGGACAAGATGCTGCCCACAGCCAATCAATTCCCCCATTTCCCCATCTTCCAAGAATTCCTACCTTTGAAGAAAAAGCCAACTTTAACAATGTGATTAAATAAGGAAAACCTCTGTAAAGAGGGCATGGATCTGTAAGGGGTGAGTCAAAGAAGTATTTGAATCCCCTCTTCTCTTCTCTTCTCTTCTCCTCTCCTCTCCTCTCCTCTCTTCTCTTCTCTTCCCTTCCCCTCCCCTCCCCTCTTCTCCCCTCCCCTGCCCTCCCCTTCTCTGCATCCTGGTCATATTCTAGACAAGTGACAATGGATGGAAACTGATCAAGGAGAGATTCAACCTGACTAAAACCTACAATGAACGATTGCAGGAACTGGACATGGCTAGTCTAGGGAAGAGAAGGACCAGGGGAGGTGTTGCTGGTCCGTGGGTGGTGTGGCTGTTTTGGCAAAGGGCAGCCCCTCCTTGGTGGTGCCTTCCGTCCTCCTTCTGCCTCTCCCAGAGGGAAACCTTCAGTCCAGATTTGGGAAGATCCAGAGAAGCAAAGACAGCGGGATTCACTTGTTGCTCTAATTAATCCATCTTACAAAGGGTGGTTGTGTCTTGATCGCAGGTGCACAAAGGCTGTCAGTTCACTTCTGGGATCAGAGATTGGCCCAGAGCCCACCCCCAGCTGACCTTCATGCCCGAGGTAGAATTCAAACCCTGAGCCTCTCAGTTTCTAGGCTGCTTCCTTGACCACTAGGCCACCTGAGGAGGGAGAGTGAGCAGCCCTGCCCCACACAAGCTGCAGGAGGGCTCCATGGCTTCCTGGAAGGGTCTTGCTCTACCCCATTAGGAAACCGCCCAGGAGTCACTTCTGATTGTGACCCAAACGGGCTTCAAAGCCAGCGCAGAAGAATCGGAGATAAAATGTATTCTGTGTATCGTTTAGTTGCTCTGAAGTGGCGGCAGAGATGCCTGGATTCCCCGCCTATGAAAATGGGAGCCCCGAAGACCCAAAGGGAAAGGAAAAGACCGGATCTCACTCCAGAGGCAGCCGCAAAGGCAGGCAAGGGAACTCAGCCCCAGGAGGGGCATTTCTGCAGCACCTGCAACAAGGACCCAATCCCCTCGGGGGAAGACCAAACGGAGCTGCTCGGCTGACAGGCAGGTGAATGAGTGATGTCACCGCTTTTCTGAGCCATTTTATTCATTTTATTTTATTTATTTTTATTACATTTATATGCTGCCCTTCCCCGAAGACTCAGGGTGGCTTACAATTTTTGGGATACACTCAGCAATAGCCTTCATTCTACTGTATATGCCTGCTTATTACTAAGCGGCATTTTTACTAAGTCAGCTTATTGCCCCCAACAATGTTGGGTCCTCAATTTACTTACCCCAAGAGGATGGAAGGATGAGTCAACCTTGAGCCTGGTGGGATTCGAGCCTGCAGTAATTGCAGGCAGCTGGAACTTAAGTGCTAGGCATTTAAAAGCCTGCACCACCAAGGCTCTTGGAGGCTGGGGCATTTTGGCTGGGGTTGCACTCAAAAGGGACCCCCCCAACCCCAATTTGCCCCCACCTTGCTTGGCAAAACTTTGGAAAATGGTTTAGGGGAGGACTGAGCTCCTCCCCTCCCCCTTCTTTTTTCTCTACTATTTCTCTTTATTTTACCGCTTTCACTTTCTGGACCCTCGTCCTCTCGACTGAAGCACCCTCCCCACTGCCCACCCACTTCACCCTGCCTAAGCCCCCCTCGGGGCTGGCTGAGAGCCTCTCTGGGAAGTCGCAGGGAGTGCAGCAGGCAAAGAAGCAGCAGAGCTGCTGGGCGCCTGCATCGCCTTCCTCCCGGCCCAGCTGCAGGGACAGTGGGCTAAGCGAGTGTCTCTGTGCCTCTTCCCTCCCGGCCCCGTCAGAGCTCCGAGGCTGCAGGAGCCCCGCCGAAAAGGACTCCCTGGGGAACTGGGGTGAAGATGTCTGTGGGGGGCTGGAGTCGAAGTGGGGCTTCTAAGCAGCAGCTTCACCCAGTGCCTCCCAGCAAGAAGTGTCCAGCCGGGCAGGTGAGGAGGACATTGGAGAAGGTGTTCTAGGCGTGGCTAATTGACCAGTGCCGGGCTCCAGGAAACCTCGGGGATTTCGCTTCACAATGCCTTTCACTGAGTTTACAGTCCTACAGGCTGGGGAGAAGAGGATTCGATTCGGTTGTCCAAGGGGTCCTTATCACCCAATAAAGGGACGGAAGGAGGATGCTGGATCTCATAGAAAACCCTCTTTCCCAGGGGAGGAGCAGCTGCTGAAGGGGCTGCTGAGCCTTTCAAGCTAGAGAGCCTTCAGGGATGCCCCCCCTCTTGGTGTGAAGGGCGACGGTTCTCAAGAAGAAAATCCTACAACTCTTGGAGCATCTTCCCTCTTTTCCTACCATCTCTTTCTCACACGTCTATACTTTCAGCCACTGACAGTAGTAATAATTGCTCAAATAATTTTCCATAAGCTGCCTGGTTCTTGCTGCCAAATATTAAATTCCACTGAATGACTTTCACAGGGTTCTCTTTAGCTAGATTTATTGGGATGAATAGGAAAATACAAGAATTCCACCAGTCATTCAACCATTTCCCATTTGAAAACATATACATATATATTTCTTGGACTCCTGCATATTATCTAAGTGGAAATAATGAATCTATTCTTTCAAATAAAAGGAAATTTTACAGTTCTTTAAATATTCTGATGGATTATGTCTCATGTTTTTACATTTGTTCTGGCTGTAAGCTCCTCCTTTTTGTTAAGATCTGGCCTCAGAAGGATAATGTAGCACTTGGGGATGAAGATGCAGCCCAGCAGACCAGCACTGGACGCCAGGATGGAGAACATCTGCACAGCCACCATGTATTTCCCTTTGGTGCTCAGGTAGGTGGGCACAAAGGTCACCCAGACACTGCAGAAAACCAGCATGCTGAAGGTGATCAGCTTGGCTTCGTTGAAGGCCCCGGGCAGATTCCTGGCGAGGAAAGCCACTGTGAAGCAGATGGCAGCCAGGAAGCCCATGTAGCTGAGGGTGACGTAGAACATGACAACGGCCCCTTCGTTGCATTGCAGGATGATCTCTCCAGGCTGGGAGTGGAGGTCAGAGTCAGGGAATGGGGGAGAAACTCCTAGCCAGATGGAGCAGATGAGAACTTGGACAGCAGAACAAGAAAGGATGATGGAGTTGGCCAAGCTCTTCCCCAACCATCTCTTCACTCGGTTTCCTGGTTTAGTGGCCAGGAAAGCCAGCACCACTGTGATGGTTTTGGCCAAGAGAGAAGAAACAGCTACTGAGAAGATGATGCTAAAAACCGTTTGTCGGAGAAGGCAGGTGGCTTTCCTTGGTTGACCAATGAAGAGAGAAGAAGACAAGAAGCAAAGCAGGAGGGAGACCAGGAGGATGTAGGAGAGGTCCCGGTTGTTGGCTTTGACAAGAGGAGTTTCTCGGTATTTAATGAAGATGATTAAAACAAGGCCTGTGGTTAGGAAGAAGAGCAGGGCAAAAGAGACCAGGATGATGCCCTGAAGTCCTTCATAAGACAGGAAGTTTATAACTTTGGGGATACATTGGACTCTATTCTTATTTGGGTATTTATCATCTGGACACTTGGTGCACTTTTCTGTATCTGAGAAAGCAAAAAAGAAATATTACTTTAATATTTTGCGCTTTTATCTTACAAAAATACCTTCTTTGCATAACAGCTGATACCTTGGGCATTTTCCAAAAGTATTTCTTAAAAATTTCATTAAAAAGAGCATAAGAAGGATACATTTAAAAAAAAAATAATGTAGCTAGGTACATGAAGTTGAGGGAAGTTCTAGGATGGTAATTATTTCCAGTTTTATTTATTTATTTTTTATTTATTTGTTTGTTTATTTGTTTATTTGTTTATTTGTTTATTTGTTTATTTGTTTATTTATTGGATTTCTAAGCTGCCCCATCTCCCTAAGGACTCAGGGTGGTGTAAAATAAAAACCAATACAAATATACAATTAAAAAAAGATTAAATCCAATAAGAAACCCAATTATAATCTAAAGCACTAAAAAACAGTCATTAAAACTCCCCCACACACACACCCCTCAGTCCAGGTCAGTGAGTTGGAACAACCATGTTTTTAAGCCCCAGCAGAAAGAGAGGAGGTCAGGGGCCACCCGAAGCTCCAGGGGCAATTGGTTCCATAGGGTTGGTGCTCCCACAGAAAAGGCCATACCCCTAGGGGTTGCCAGCCAACATTGTCTGCCTGATGGGACCCCGAGGAGGCCATGTCTGTGAGAGCGCACAGGGCAATGGGAAACAGTCGCTGGCAGTAGGGTCTCACGTAAATATCCCGGTCCTAAGCCATGAAGGGCTTTATAGGTCAAAACCAGCACCTTGAATCTTACCCGGAGGGCAACCGGTAACCAGTGCAGCGCACGCAGCAGGAATGTAACAAGGGAGTATCGGGACACTCCCATCACAACGCGCGCTGCTGCATTCTGAACCAGTTGAAGCCTCCGGGTGGTCCTCAAGGGCAACCCCATGTACAGAGCATTGCAGTAGTCCAAATGGGAGGTGACGAGCGCATGAGTGACCATACATAGGGCGTCTCGGTCCAGGTAGGGGCACAACTGGCGCACCAGGCGAACCTGGGCAAATGCCCCCCTGGCCACGGCTCCCACCTGCTCCTGCTCTGTAATGTGGAGAATCTTCATAGGAACCTACGTTATTAGAGGTTAACAATGAATCAAATAATCTTTTTAGGCAAACATCTTGAGTCTTGCCACATGGCAGTTAATATACTGGACTTGGAGGATACCTACAGTATCCTGTAACATCTGGAAGCAATCTGGAATTAAGAAGAAACTTCCTATCAGTGAGAACAATTACTTGCCTGAAAATGGTATAGTTTCTTCTGCTTGATCAGGGGATGGACTAGAAGACCTCCAAAGTCCCTTCCAGCTCTATTCTGATTGATTGATTTATGTGCATGACTGGCAAGACTATTTGTATAATGAGTTCCCCCCATAACTATCCACAGAACCACATTATGGACCAGGGACACCTTCTCAGGGATCCTCAAGGGGAGACCAATAAACAGGGAATTGCAAGGTCTTTCAGAAGGTGGACCTAAAACAATTCACCAAGTTCCAAAGAACTCAGGTGTTCCTAGAAAGGTGAATTTAGCAGCATCTATCTGAACTAAAAAGCAGAAGAGACATTTCCTCTGCTGTTAGTAAAGTTTGCCCAGTCTGCCACCCCCTCCTCCCATCTCTTCCCAGCCCCTCCTTCAAAGCCTTTTTTGATTTAATTCCTTTTAGACAAGAAATTGTGCAAGTTAAAAAAAAGCGAGCTTCAATCTGTCTTTTAACTTGCATTTTCATGAAAATTTTCTGGATGGATCCAGTTCCACAAGGCCACCAATTTTCCTCAGTGTCACCCACCTTCCTGAGTGGAGAAGGTCCCCTCTGGACAAGGAACGCAGTTGTAGCAGCAAACTGGCTCTCCTTCTTGAGCCCTCTTGACAAATCCAGGAGGACAACTTTCCACACATCTGGACTGAGGCAGGGACTAAGCAGAAAAATAAGGAACGCCAAAGAAAACATGTTAGGACTCTCCATCCATGGAAAATGGAGGGAGAAATGGACATTAGCCCAGTAGTCTCTGGTCTTCACTGAGGTAAATAAGAAATCTCTGACTACTTTTAAACAGATGCAGGAGGTAGAACAACTGGCAGATCCTTCATTTAGTTCCTCCCTTTTCCTTTTGGAATTTAACATTACAATAGTGTTAGATTTGCATGAAAAGTCAGACGCGGAGTGCTTCAGTGAAGAGTTTATCAGTGACTACAGCTCATAACAGACCCGATTTGGCTGGGCTGCAGCTGCTACTTATAGCCAGCAGCCGCAGTTGCCAGCCAATCAGAGTGCAGGGTTTTTCCCGCACTTTTTAAACCAATCATATTTGACATTTTACTAGAACAGTTCAAACTAAACCAATGACATTCAAACCTGCATACATAACACCCCTCCCCACTAGGTTCAGTCCATACTCAAACCCCAACCTATCTAATGTATTATTTTAAATAGGTGGGGCTCTTACGTGTACGTTGAGACCTTCGTGGTTCAGAAGTTTTAACGTTCTCACCCAGTGAGAGAGGAAATGTGTCTGTTGACATTTCCCTAGTTGGACTTCCTGTGAAAGAAGACCCTGTTTGATTGTTAGAATCTGGTCTCTCCTCCCAACCCATCTCCAGCCCAATGTCAGCACCCAAGTCAGGTAGTGATGTGCAATCTTCCACTTGTAAGGATGGATTTTGGCATTGTGACAGGTTTTGGGATGGTTCCTGTCATAATGGCTCGTTACACATGGGGTTGATTCTTGTTTGCTGATTATCCTCATGTTCCTCCCCTCCCCTAGAAAAGGCATTAGGTATGGGAACTAGAGAGGAACAATTGCGATGTTCCTGAGGTAACCTGGATCTAAGCTGATCAATGTGCCTGCTCCAGAGGACTCCATCCTCTGTTTGTACCCTGTAAGAACGAGGGCCTGTGATTTGAGTTATTTCAGCAGGAATCCATGAAGGTTCACCCATAAGGTTCTTAGCATAAACAGAATCACCCACACTGAACGTGCGAACTTTGCTAGTGGAATCAAGTGGTGCGTTGGGTGCATAAGTGGGATGAAGGCAGTCAAGGGGAGACCTAAGTTTCCTACCCATCAACAACTCTGCTGGGGATAAGTTAGTTGATGGGTTAGGAGTGATGTGCTGAACACTAAGAAGTTTTTCAACTTTCTCAGTGATGTCCCCAGGACCCAATTGCTGAAGCTTTTCCTTGGTAAAATGTACCATTTGTTCAGCCCGGCCATTAGCCGAAGGGTGCCCAGGGGCAGTCAGGGCATGTCTGATACCCTGTTGTGCTAGATAGGATTCAAAAAGGTTGGATGTAAATTGAGGGCCATTGTCAGAGACAAGAACATCAGGTAACCTGTGGGTTACAAAAGCTTTTAAGCTGCTTGATGACAGCATCAGTTGTGGTGGATGCCATAGGGATGACCTCTAGCCATTTGGAATATGCATCTACTATAATAAGGAAGGTGTGCCCTCTGGTAGGGCCCGAAATCAATGTGAATCCTAGACCATGGGCCCCTAGGACATTCCCATTCCTGTTTGGGGGCGAGAGGTGGGGCAGGCCTGACTACCTGACAGTTGGGACAAGATGCAACCCAGTTTTCAACCATTTTGTCAATACCTGGCCACCATACATAACTCCTGGCCAATCCCTTCATCCTTACAATACCAGGATGACCCTCATGTAACATTTCCAAAACCTCTCTTTGCAGTTTTGCAGGAATAACCACCCTGTTACCCCACAAAATACATCCTCTTAATACAGATAATTCAGTTTGCCTGGACTTAAAAGGTTGGGCAAGGTGAGGTAGATCTTGAAGAGGCCAACCTTTCTTAATCCAGCCTATAATAGGAGCCAATAAAGTGTCTTTGGCAGTCTCTCTGGCAATTTCAGCAGCGTGTACTGGAAGCTTGGCAACAGTTTCTAGGAAAAAGTGTGTGCCTCAGGTTCAAAGTCCTCCTTGTGACAAGGAAGTGGGCAACGACTCAAGGCATCAGCATGTCCAATGTCCTTGCCAGGCTTGTGGATAAGTTTGTATGAATAAGCAGCAAGAAATTCAGTCCACCTCAGCATTCTTGGTGACAGGATAGTGGGTGTAGGTTTGTCTCCTGCCACAATGCCTAACAAAGGTTTGTGATCTGTGACAATGGTAAATGTTCTCCCATATAAATACTCATGAAATTTCTTGACAGCTGCAACAATTGCCAATGCTTCCTTGTCCAATTGGCTGTAATTCCTCTCTGCTTTGGTCAAGGTGCGAGAGTAAAATGCAATAGGGGCTTCCCTCCCACTGGGAAGCCTGTGGCTCAAAAACCCACTCCAAAGGGGATGCATCACAAGTCAGTACAACAGGTAAATTCTCAGAGAACTGTATGAGTACAGCATCAGACGTGATTAGTCTTTTAATACTGTTAAATGCTGATTGTTCCTTCCTGCCCCAGACCCAAACAGACTTTTTGTCAAGTAATCTGTGTAATGGTTCTGCAATGGTTGCCTTCTGAGGTAGGAACATGTGATAAAGTTAATAAGTCCAAGGAAGGCTTGCAAATCTGTTTTGCATTTTGGTCTAGGGGCTTCTTTGATTGCTTGAACCTTGGCATCTGTAGGGTGGATGCCATGCTTGTCAATCATATAGCCCAAGAACTCAACCTTGTCAGTTCTAAGAGTGCATTTTTCTTCCTTGACTTTTAACCCCGCTTTCTTGAATCTGGTAAGGACTTCTCTGAGTCTCTCTTGTAATTGAGTGTCATTTTCAGCAGAGATTAACACATCATCAAAGTAAGGCACTACCCTGGCAGTCCTTGGAGCATCCTTTCCATAAGGCTTTGGAAAATGCCTGGTGCCACACTTACTCCAAACTGTAACCTTTTACATTTGAAGGCACCTCTATGAGTCACAATGGTTTGGGCCTCTGCAGTGGCATCATCAACTGTTAGTTGTTGATATGCCTGGGCCAGATCCAATTTGGCAAAGACTGTACCCCTGCCAAGTGAATGTAATAAATGATGCACCACTGGAACTGGATATGCGCTCTGCTGAAGCGCATGGTTCAATGTCCCCTTATAGTCTCCACAGATTCTTACTGACCCATCAGTCTTGACTGGTGTGACTATGGGTGTCTCCCATCTGGAGTGGTCAGTGGGCTCTAAAACTCCTTGAGCTATTAGTTTATCTAATTGTGCATCAATTTTTTCCTTTAAGGCAAATGGGACCCTTCTGGGCTTTAAACGAATTGGGGGCACCTTGGGATCTAGGTTGAAAGTGATAGGGGTCCCCATATACTTGCCCAATCCGTCGCTGAAGACCTCTGGAAACTCAGACTTCAAGGCCTCCTCCCATTCAGTGTTGCTCACGTGATTGATGCCAGTCACCTCGATGCCTAGTGGATTGAACCACTCAAGTCCCAGCAAGCTTGGGCAGTCTTTGTCCATGATGGTCAGGGGCAAACGTTTGGTGTGGCCTTTGAACTTCACATTGAATTCTCTTGTTCCAACTACTGGAATCTTGTTCCCTTGGTAGTCTTTAAGAGTCAGTGCTTGCTTCTGGAAATGCTTCTTCTGAATGTTGGGAAGTAGCCTGTGAATAGTGTCCCATGACACCATAGATAAATAGGAGCCTGAGTCCACTTCCATTTGGCAAGGCCTTCCTTCAATAAGTACCTTCACATGTACTTTTCTGCTTCTTAAGGGTGAAGAATGACCAATAGTGACTGTTTGATGAGTTTCATTCTTCCCATTTGCTTCTGTGTTGCCCCATTTTCTCACTGAAGTTGTTATGCTTGAATTCTTTATCAGGAAACTTCTTTCTGCTTGGTGGAGTTCTGGATGATTTGCAGACTCTTGCTAGGTGACCTCTTTTTTCACAATGGAGGCAGATGGTATCAAAAACTTGCATTCAGTGTGGGGTGCCCCCCACAACCTCTGCAATAAAAGTCTTGCCTTTTTCTTCCAAGGTCTTTCCTTTTCTTCTCCATTCTGAGTCTATAAATTCCTTCCTCCTACCTCACTACAGTCTGAATCAGAATCTATTTGCTCGCAATGGGTTGTTGTGGATTTTTCCACATCAGGATGGCTTGCGGCCTTGTTAATTTTCTTCATGGCTGCTGCTGAGGACTTGGTAGCTTCCGCTGAAGAAGCTTCTTCTATGGCCTCCTTAAGCGTGATCTTAGGTTTCATTAATAATTTGCTCTGCAAAACCTTGTCTTTTAGGCCTAGAACAAATCGATCGCATGGCCTCTTCAAAGTTGATAAACTCACATGCACCCCCAATGTCCCTTAAACTTGCCACGAAGTCAGTAACGTTTTTGCTTTCCCCTTGATCCCGATGGTAGAATTCGTGTCTCTTAATGAGGCACGATACTTGTGGCGCGTAATGGGCTCTTAATAACTTTTCTAAGTCAGGCCAGTCCATTACCTTCACGTCTGCAGCTCCTGCCAATGCCTTCGCCATCTTGAAAATGGCCGGACCGCAGTGGGTGAGAAAGACCGCCCTCTTCCACTTGTTGGAAATGTCGGCGAGATCGTTTCCCTCCAAATACATTTGGAAACGATCTGCATACGAGTCCCAGTCTTCTGCCGTCGGATCGAACGGTGCTGGGGGTGTTCAGCACAGCCATCTCTCTCAGCTTGTTCTCCACGTTGTCTTCTCTTCAGGAAGGATCCCATCCTCGTCACCAGTGTTAGATTTGCATGAAGAGTCAGACGCGGAGTGCTTCAGTGAAGAGTTTATTAGTGACTACAGCTCATAACAGACCCGATTTGGCTGGGCTGCGGCTGCTACTTATAGCCAGCAGCCGCAGTTGCCAGCCAATCAGAGTGCAGGTTTTTCCTGCACTTTTTAAACCAATCACATTTGACATTTTACAAGAACAGTTCAAACTAAACCAATAACATTCAAACCTGCATACATAACAAATAGAGTACTTTCTATTTCATAAAGTCTACAGCAATGGAATTGAAAAAAGAATTAAGTATGATTCATATTAAAGCTGAGAATAAAGGTTACCGTAAAAGATTTAGCAAACTTTCATTCCATTAGATTTTTTAATATGAAATTAAACTGTGATGAAGAAAGAAACCTTTGACCAGTAAGATCTTGAAAGATTTCATTGCAAAGCCACTCCACTGAGGTCCTGTCTCTTGAAGAACTTCCATTAGAAGACCCCAACTGGCATGGAAGGCCAACCACCCTGGAGACTCTAGTCTTGGCCCACTGGAAATCGGACCTCAGGCTTTGGAAAACAGAGAAAGGACACCAAAATTTCTCCCACCTTATTGAGCAACTTTAGCCGTGAAAGTACATCTTGTTTGATAGAAAGTTTCTGTCTTTCAAAATTTGCCAGAATCTCTTTCCTGAGATCCTCCTTGGGGAGAACCAAGTAGACCAAGATCAACACATCTGCTGTTATCTCTCCATTTTGGTCCAAGTACAGTTTCAAGTTGGAAATATTCCAAAATTCATTCTTCTCCAGAAAGGGATGAAACTAGAATGGGAACATCCAGGAATTTGAAGAGGAGAAAACTTGGTTTCTTATCCCACATTAAATCTTTCTTCTACAATTGTCTAATCTCCAAATAGGCTTAATCGGGATACAAATACTGCCATTAGCTTTATAAGTGAAAGAAACAATTTTGTGATGTGATTAGAGACCTGAGGGATGGTGTGATGACTAAGTGGATAAAAACTGTCTTCAAAATGATACTCAGATAATTTTGAACCTTTTTAAATCTCTCCTATGAAACCTGAAGGTGATGGATAACACTTTGCCATTGGTCATCAATTTTTCTATATTGTCATTAATGTGGCAATTAATATGATCTTAGAGTAAGCTAATTTGATATGATTTAAAGAATATAAATTCTTTAAACTTGCAATTCTTGTCTGAAGCTTTATTTTAAAAGTTTGATAAAATAACAATGGCTTTAAATCAACTTAAAGGTGATAATCAGAGGCAAGCAACAATTGTTGAATCAGACGGATTGGATGGATGGATGGTGGGATGGAGTGGAATGTAATTTGCTGCTGGCACCCCTGAAGGAGGAGTCTGGTTGGAAGGCAGGCTGCATGGAGATGGCTGGAGAGTAGGGGTGGGATTCTACCAGTTCCATCCGGTTCTATAGAACCCCTTGTTAACTTTATAAGCAGTTTGGAGAATCTGTTTGTTTTTTGCACCCTTATTACACTCTTGGCAGACAGCCTAGACTTGCTGTCTCCAGAGCTTGTGAGGCTTGGCTTTCTTAAAGGGGAAGGATTGTTTTAAGATTTTTGCATTGCTGACTTACGCTTTGAGCCTCTTCGGATACGGAGGGAAATCTACGACTGTGCGTGGTTTCTTTCCATGCTCGCCGCTGGAGCACCCCGAGCCAGCTGGCTTTGCGGTGAAAACCACCCTGTAGAGGTGGTGAAGACGGGGGAGCCACCAGCAGGGTGGAGGAGAACCGCATCTCTCCCCCCCAGCTGGTCTTTCTCCCTTTCCCGAAGGCAGTTGAGTGGTGGTCAGAAATGGCCACCCCAAAGAAGAACTCAAATGGACAAGATTGTGCAGGAGGAAGTGTAAAGGAGAAAGTGTGACAGACTGGGCTTGGCACGTATCTATTTAAGGTACCTGAATTTAAATCCTGAAAAAAGCAGATTATTTTTGAGAAGATTTTTAGAGCGGCGAAGGAAAGTGAAAGTAGAACTGGTTTTTTTTTCTCTCCTCATTAAGATTGCTATTTTGAGTTTGGAATACTGAGAAAAGGCTGGTACAAAAAATGGACATTAACTCACTTGGACATTAATAGGCTATTTTTGGCTGGAAATAAAGTGCCAAGTGATAAAGACTTTTGGAAAATATTAAAGAACTCTTTATAAAGAGAAAGAAAAGAAAATAAACAGAGGAAGGGAAAAAAAGGAAAAAGTGAAAGTAGGGTGGAATCTGGAATGGAGAATGCCACCTGGATTTAAACAATATTGAGAGTGGAACTGTAACAAGACCTAAGGGGGGGAAGATAGATAGATAGATAGATAGATAGATAGATAGATAGATAGATAGGGAGGTAGGGAGGTAGATAGATAGATAGTAACTGGAACTTTGTTGCAAGCCTATAAAACCCCAGCAAAGTGAAAGTGACTGAAGCTGTAAGAAATAACTTTGTTTATTGGGAGGACTCCTGGACTTTTGGACTGTGGATGTTAAACAGACTTAAGTTAATTGGGGGTTGCTTTAAAAGGGAAAAAATTTTCCTAAAAATGTCATCATCTTCTGAAGAACTTAAAATGCTATTTAGAGACTTTAAAGAGGTGGCACAAGTGATAGAAATGGAGATCCTGAAATATAGAAGACTACAGCAAGCATTGGCTGAACAAGAAGGGCGGGACAAAGAAGAAGAAGCCATTTTAAGGATTCAATGACAATTGTAAGCATGATTAATAAAAAGGGAAAGGGAAAGGGGAAAAGGGGAAAAGAGGAAAGAGAGTTAGAAATTTAAGATTTGAGGCAACAACCAGGAAAAATTATAATCTAAAAAATGATTACAATACTAGAAAGAATCAAAAGACAGGATTCCAGAAAGGAGAATTTGATAGAAAAGGGTGGGAGAAGAGAGGGGAAATGGAAAAAAGAAAATTCCAAAAAATCCAAGCAAAAAATTCAACAGCAAGGATATCGAGACAATGGTTAGCTTGTTCTTATAGAGAGAATTCTGCAAGGGTACATGAGATAAATATGGTAATATTAGAAATAGGGAAAAACTAGAAATGTTTTAGATGATTAAGGTGATGTCTATTTCTTTTTAAATAACTAAATGGGGTAAAGGGAAGAAGAGAATAGGGCCTTTGATGATTCAGGAAAACAGGAAAATTAAAAAGAAATATGGAATGTTTTAATATTCTTTTTTTGGTCTTGAAATATGGTAATATGGATGTAAAATGGTAATGAAATCAAACTAATTTAAATAGAAATGAATAAATAAGATTGATATTAACATAAATGGCCAAAAGGAATTTGAATAGCAATAATAACCTTAATTACCTTATTATGTATATGTATATATATTTTTCTTTTTATTGTTAAGAAATTAATGGATATCACTAAAAGAATGTACCAAGCAGAATCTGATTGATAATAAGTAGATGTTATAAAATGGAAGTGTAATAGAGGTAATAATTGTAAAGGTCGAATTTAAATGTTAAATAATAATAGTCTAAAAGAGACAGAGGTGCTATCCCCCAGGATAATAATTATAGGGTAAAATATGTGTTATAAGACAGTATAAGAATGCAAACAAGACAGGGGCTCCTCGGGGTGCCATCTGTGACCCAGTGCCGCTTGGCGGTGACCTGGGGGAAGGCCTATTCTGTGGCGGCCCCCACTCTGTGGAACCAGCTTCCCCTGGGGCTCTGTTTGGCCCCTGATCTCCACACTTTCCATCATGATTTAAAGACCTGGCTATTCAGACAGTCCGGGCTGTGCTGACCTCCTGGGGGGGGATTGACTTTGTTTTAAATTGGGGGTTTTATGCTAATTTGACTTGATTGTTTAATATAGTTTTAGTTAAATAATTTATAATGTGGTTTTAGTTGTTAGCCTCTCCAAGTCCTTTTGGAGAGAGGGCGGCATACAAGTCAAATAAATAAATAAATAAATAAATAAATAAATAAATAAATAAATAAGATAGACAAAAGTGTAATAACATTGTTTGGAAAAACACTGAAAACTGGGAAAAACTGGGAAAAGAAATTAAAATTAGTGGATGAAATAATTGAAACAAGATTATAGAAGTTAGAGAAAGGGGGAGAAATGTGGAAAATATTAGAATTGTTATGACAAATGGAATAGAATATATAAAATGAGTGGGTAATTGAAATTTTATCTGTATGGAAAGGTGAAGGTCCAGAAGCACACTGTTCTCAAAAGAATTTTTTTTATGTTTTTGTTTTGTTATGTGTCTGTGTATGTTTTTGTGTAAAAATAATAAAATTTTGATTTTAAAAAAAAGATTTTTGCACTGCTGTTGGGAGGAAAAACTTCCCTGGACAATCAGTACTTTGAAGAAATCATTGAATAATGGTGCAAAGCTTTTAGTGACAGGGAACCAAGATGAGTGATCTTCAGCAAGGCTTCTTGGCTAGCTAGAAGGATTGACATTCAAATGTGAGTTTACATACCCTTTCGGTCCTCTCGCCCCTCTTGTTCAACATCTATATGAAGCCGCTGGGTGAGATCATCCTTGGTTTTGGAGTTGTATATCTCCACTCCAAACCAAATCAGTGATGCCCTCTCCGTGATATCCCAGTGCCTGGATGTGGTACAGAACGGGATGGGCAGGAACATGCTTCAGCTCAACCTGGCCAAGACTGAGTGGCTGTGCATACAGGCATCTCGGTCCAGTCAAGAAATTCCACCTTTGGTCATAGGGGAGAGGTGTTGCCCCCTGTGGACAGGGCACAAAACCTGGGGGTCCTCTTGGATTCATGGCTAAGGTTAGAGGAGCAGGTGGGAGCCGTGGCTAGGGGGGCTTTTGCCCAGGTTCGGCTGGTTCACCAGCTACACCCATATCTGGACCAAGATGCCCTTTGCATGGTCACCCATGCACTTGTCACCTCCTGACTCGACTACTGCAATGCTCTCTATTTAGGACTGCCCTTGCATACCATCCGGAGGTTTCAACTGGTGCAGAATGCGGCTGCGCGGGTTGTGATGGGTGTTTCCCGGTACTCCCATGTTATGCCCCTCCTGCGTGAGCTGCATTGGCTACCAGTTGCCCTCTGGGTGAGATTCAAGATTTTGGTGTTAACATTCAAAGTCCTACATAGTCCACAAAGTCCACAAAGTCCAGGATATTTACGGGAACGTCTCCTGCCGGCATCGAATGCCAATCGCCCTGTGTGAACCCACAGACAGGGACTACTCGGGGTGCCATCCGCAAGCCAGTGTCGGCTGGTGGAGCCCCGGGGGAGGGCCTATTCTGTGGCAGTTCCCACCTTGTGGAACCAGCTGCCCCTGGGGCTTCGCGTGGCCCCTGATCTTTGCTCTTTCCGCCATGATCCTAAGACCTGGCTGTTTGAACAGGCTGGACTGGACTGACCTCTTGGGAGGGGTTTTAAATTTTATTAACTGTTTTAGTGTTTTAATCGTTGGGCTTGTTGTAGATTTAATATTGTTTTATCTATTTATTGTCTGTTTTTAGTTGTGAGCCACCCCAAGTCCCTTCGGAGAGGGGGCAGCATACAAGTCCAATAAATTATGATGATGATGATGATGAATCAAACAAAGTTGGCATCCGGTTTGAGCCTCTTCACGAATGGACTGAAAACCATGACTGTGTATGGTTTCGATCCATGCTCGCCGCTGGAGCACCCGAGCGGATGGTTTTGGGTTAAAACCACCCCATAGAGGTGGTGAAGAGGGGGGAGCTGCCAGCAGGGTCGAGGAGAGCCACATCTCTCCTCCCCAGCTGGGTTTTTTCCCTTTCCTGAAGGTGGTTGCAGTGGTGGCCAGAAATGGCCACCTCAAAGAAGAACTCTACCGGACAAGAGCATGCAGGAGGAAGTTTGAAAGAGAAAGTTTGACAGACTGGCTCTGACACTGAAAACAACTGTCTAAGGTACCTGGTTGAACAGAAAAATAATATTATCCCTAAAAGACTTTTAAAGTGGCGAAGAAAAGTGAAAGGAAAAAGAAGTGGTGTTTCTTTCTTTTTTCTTCTCCTCTAATACTGACAGTTCTAAATGGCTTGAAATATTTTGGTATAAGAATTGGATACTAATCCACTTTGACATTAATAGGCTATTGTCAGCAGAAAATAAAGTGTCAAAGGGATAAAGATTTCTGAATAAGCTTAAAGAATTTAAAAGAGAGAGAGAGAGAGAGAAAGAAAGAAAATAGAGGAAGAAGTCTAAAAAGAGGATGGAGTCTGGAAACGGAGGATACCACCTGGATTTAAGCAGCACTGAAAGTGAAATTGTGACAAGATTTTTTTAAAAAAGAATACATTGTAACTGAAACTTTGTTGCAAGCCGATAAAGCCTCTGAAAAGTGAAAATGAGAAAAGAAGTAAGAAATAACCTTGGATTTTGGAGGACTTCTGGAAGCTTGCACAGTGGATTTTAAAACTAACTGGGGTTGTTTTCAAAAACAAAAATCTCTTTCAAAATGCCATCACTTTTGAAGAAGTAAAATGTTACTTAAAGACTATAAAGAAGAGGCCCAATTGATAGAAATGGAGATCCTGAAATATGTGAAACAACAGGAAGCACCAGCTGAACAAGAAGGGCGGGACAAAGAAGAAGCCATCTTTAATGATCCAATAACTTTAAGTGTGGTTAAGAAAAAGGGGAAGAGGGGAAAGAGAGTTAAAATCTGAAACAACAACCCAAAAAAGTATAATCTGAAAAGTAAATTTAATACTGTAAGAAACCAGAAGGGAGGATTGTAGAGAATTAGAGAGAAAAGGAAATAAAAAGGAAGGGAAAAGAAGATGGGGGATGGAAAAGAAAGTTACAAAAGATTGAATCGAGATATACAGCAACAAGGAAAGTATATAAGATTTAAAGGAATAAATTCAATTGGGCTTAGAGATAATGGTTAAAATCTAACTTAAAGAGAGGATTCTGCAAGGGTACATGAGATAACATGGTTATATTAGAAATAGATAGAAGAAAATGTCTTAGATGATTACAGTGATGTGTATTTTCTTTTTTAATAAGTAAATGAGGTAAAGAGGATAAGAGAATAAGACCTTTAATGATTTAAAATGAAAGTATAAAAACTAAAAGAAGTATGGAATGCTTTAATACTGTTTTTTGTGGTTGAAATACTGTGATATGTTAAATGGCAATAAAATGGAAATATTTTAAATAGAAATGAATGAATAAGAGGGTTATTAATATTAATGGTTGATTTGAATTTGAATAGAAATAATTATCTTAGTTATTATTGTTATCTATATGCACATTTTCTTTTTTTCTTTGTTAAGAATTTAATGGATATTTGTAAAGGAATTGTACCAAGGAGAATCTGATTGATAATAGTTAGATGGGACGGATGGTTTTTATGGGATAGTTTTAAGGGATATTTTATGGGTGTACTGCAATTGTAATGGGGCTTATTTAGTTTAATCTGCTTTTAAATTATTTATTGTTGTTGTTGTTTTATTTGTAAAGTCTTCGGAGATGGGGCATATAAGTCCCATTAATAAATAAATAAATAAATAAATAAATAAATAAATAAATAAATAAATAACTGTAAAGGTGAAACTTAAATGTTAAATAATAATTTGAATAGACAATAATTAAAAGAGATAGAGGTGTTATTCTCCAGATTAGTAATTACAGGGCAAAATATGTTTTATAAGATAGCATAAAATTGTAAACAGGACAGATAAAAGTGTAAAAATGTTGATTGGAAAGATATTGAAAACTGGAAAAAGAAATGCAATTAAACATAGAAAGAAATGGAATAATTGAAATAAGTTTATAGAAGGTAGAGAAAGGGGAAAAACCATGGAAAGAAATAGTGAAAATTGTTATGAGAAATGCATTAGAATATATAAGGTAATTGAGTAATTGAATCTATATCTGTATGGAGAGGTGATGACTCGAGAGCATACTGTTCTCACCAAAAGAACTTTTATGTTTATGTTTTTTTCGTGTTTCTTTTTTTCATGTTTCAAAACATATATCTATGTTTTGTTTGTGTATGTTTGTCTAAAAACAATTTTAAAAATTGGCAAAAAAAAAGAATCAAACCAAGTTGTTTAACCCTGGACAGATTCTGGATGGATCAGAGGTAATTATTGTGGTCGTCTGTGGTAGATAAGAAGCCCCTGTAAATTTTCTCTGTGTTAAATAGAATAGCAGATAACAATTTTGAAGTTTTGAAATTTAATTTTATCGTTGGATTGCCTGTTAACTACATTTTTTATATACAGCAGATAGATGACAAGTCAGATAATTGCAAATAGATGTATAGTTTATAATTGTGAGCCTATTTTGCAAGGGGGAGAAACTATTATTGCTGTATTGTATTCAACTGGGGGGACAATATGCATGTTTTGTCTGTTTTTAATGCACAATTTAAAAAATGTTTTGTCTTGTTTTGTCTTGTCTTTGTAATAGTTTTATTTTCCAAAACTTGTATTTTACCTTTTTGAATAAAATAAAATTTAATAAGACGAACATCAAATTTCCAGAAACAATATTTATGATTAGCACACAAGTAAAAAGCAGTAGAAAAATTTCTGATTTTTAGCAACTAGGATTTTACTAACAATAGAGTCTCATATAACAACATGAATGATAGATTGGAAGAAAGATGAGGGATACTAAAGTTGATATGTACAGGTGAAAATCAAAAAATTAGAATATCGTTCAAAAGTTCATTTATTTCCGTAATGCAGCTTAATGGTGAAACTAATATATGAGATAGACTTATTACATGAAAAACAAGATAGGTCAAGCCGTGATTTGTCATAATTGTGATGATTGTGGCTTATAGCTCATGAAAACCCCAAATCCACAATCTCAGAAAATTAGAATATTGTGAAAAGGTGCAATATTCTAGGCTCAAAGTGTCCCACTCTAATCAGCTAATTAAGCTATAACACCTGCAAAGGGTTCCTGAGCCTTTAAATGGTCTCTCAGTCTGGTTCAGTAGGAATCACAATCATGGGAAAGACTGCTGACCTGACAGTTGTGCAGAAAACCATCACTGACACCCTCCGTAAGGAGGGAAAGCCTCAAAAAGTATTTGCAAAAGAAGTTGGATGTTCCCAAAGTGTTGTATCAAAGCACATTAATAGAAAGTTATGTGGAAGGGGAAAATGTGGGAGAAAAAGGTGCACAAGCAGCAGGGATGACCGCAGCCTGGAGAGGATTGTCAGGAAAAGGCCATTCAAAAGTGTTGGGGACTTTCACAAGGAGTGGACTGAGGCTGGAGTCAGTGCATCAAGAGCCACCACACACAGACAGATCCTGGACATGGGCATCAAATGTCGTCAGAAGCGTCTTACCTGGGCTAAAGAAAAACAGACCTGGTCTGTTGCTCAGTGGTCCACAATCCTTTTTTCTGATGAGAGCAACTTTTGCATCTCATTTGGAAACCAAGGACCCAGAGTCTGGAGGAAGAATGGAGAGGCACACACTGCAAGGTGCTTGAAGTCCAGTGTGAAGTTTCCACACTCTGTGTTGATTTGGGGAGCCATGTCATCTGCTGGTGTTGGTCCACTGTGCTTCATTAAGTCCAGGGTCAAGCAGCCATCTACCAGGAGATTTTGGAGCACCTCATGCTTCCTTCCACAGATGACCTTTATGGGGATGCTGACTTCATTTTCCAGCAGGACTTGGCACCTGTCCACACTGCCAAAAGCACCAAAATCTTGTTCAATGACCATGGGATTACTGTGCTTGATTGGCCAGCAAACTCACTGACCTGAACCCCATAGAGAATCTATGGGGCATTGCCAGGAGAAAGATGAGAGACATGAGACCGAACAATGCAGAAGAGCTGAAGGCCGCTATTGAAGCATCCTGGTCTTCCATAACACCTCAGCAGTGCTATAGGCTGGTAGCTTCCATGCCACGCCGCATTGAGGCAGTAATTACTGCAAGGGGCCCAAACCAAGTACTGAGTACATATACATGCTTATACTTTTCAGAGGTCTGATATTGTTCTATGTACAATCCTTCTTTTATTGATTGCATGTAATATTCTAATTTTCTGAGATTGTGGATTTGGGGTTTTCATGAGCTATAAGGCATAATCATCACAATTATGACAAATCACGCGTGACCTATCTTGTTTTGCATGAACTATCTTGTTTCATGATAGATTCTCTATCCTGTTTTGCATGTAATGAGTCTATCTCATATATTAGTTTCACCTTTTATTTATTTATTATTTATTTATTTATTTATTTATTTATTTGACTTATATGCCGCCCCCTCTCCCAAGGACTCGGGGCGGCTCACAGCTAAAATACAATAATAACAATAAATTACCTAAAAATATATTAAACAAATTGTAAGCCGAATTAAAATTAAAACCCCAAAATTAAAATAAACAAACCCCAAAGAGTCAGCACAGCCCAGATTGTAAAAACAGCCAGGTTTTTAACTCGTGGTGGAAGGTGCGGAGATCGGGAGCCAGCCGGAGCTCCAGTGGAAGAAGATTCCATAAAGTGGGGGGCACAGAGTAGGCCCTCCCCCGGGTCCCCACCAGGCAACATTGAGTCGCGGATGGCACCCCGAGGAGACCCCGTCTGTGTGCCCATACAGGGCGGTTGGTATTTGATGCTGGGAGGAGTTGTTCTCGTAGATATCCTGGACCCATGCCATGTAGGACTTTGAATGTTAACACCAAAACCTTGAATCTCACCCGGAGGGCAACTGGAAGCCAATGCAGGCAGCGCAGGAGGGTGTGATATGGGAGTATTGGGGGCTCCCATCACTACCCACGCGGCCACATTCTGCACCAGCTGAAGCCTCCAAGTGGTATGCAAGGGCAGTCCTAAATAGAGAGCATTGCAGTAGTCAAGTCGGGAGACAATGAGCCTGAGTGATCGTGCAGGGCATCTTGGTCCAGATATGTGCACAACTGGCGAACCAGCCAGACCTGGGCAAAGGCCCACTGGCCCGGCTCCCACCTGCTCCTCCAACTTGAGCCGTGAATCCAGGAGGACCCCCAGATTCCGTGCCCTGTCCACGGGGTAACACCTCCCCATGACCAAAGATGGAGCCTCCGAACTGGACCGAGATGTCGGTATGCACAACCACTCTGTCTTGGCTGGGTTGAGTCGAAGCATGTTCCTGTCCATCCAGATCCACACCGCTTCCAAACAACGGGACATCACAGAGAGAGCATCACTGATGTTGTCGGGGTGGAGATGTATAACTGCGTATCATCAGCATACTGATGATAGCTCACCCCGAAACCATGGATGATCTCACCCAGCGGCTTCATATAAATGTTGAACAAGAGAGGCGAGAGGACGACCCTGGGGTACCCCACAAGTGAGAGACCTCTCCTGCCCTCTGCCCCCCTGCCAACACTGTTTGCGAATGTCCTGAGAGGTAGGAGGAGAACCACTGTAAAACCCACTCCCAGCCCCGAGACGCTGCAACAGGATACCATGGTCGATGGTATCAAAAGTCACTGAAAGGTCTAACAGGACCAGGACAGAGGAAAACCCTGTCCCGAGACCTAGAGAGATCATCAATCAGCGTGACCAATGCTGTCTGTGCTGTACCGGGTTGGAAGCCCGATTGGTACAGATCCAGGTAGTCCGCTTCCTCCAGGAAAAGTGGCAATTGCTGCGCCACCACACTCTCAACAACCCGCTAAGAAGCGAAGGTTGGAGACTGGACAAAAGTTGTTCAACACGGCTGGGTCCAGGGCAGGCTTCTTCAGAAGGGGCCTCACCACCGCCTCTTTCAAGGCGGCAGGGAACAGCCCCTCCCTTAACGAAGCGTTGACCACTGCCCGGAGCCAGCCGCACGTGACCTCCCTGGAGGCATAAACCAACCAGGAAGGGCACTGGTCCAATAAACATGTGGTGGAACTCAGCCGCTGCATGATCCTGTCCACTTCATCCTCAGAAACAGGATCGAACTCATCCCAGATCACATTGGCCAGACCGCTCGCCTCCCCTTTCTCAGACCACTGCAAGTCCAAGCGCAACCCTTCCCGGATCCGAGCAATGTTATCCTGCAGATACAGACCAAATTCTTCAGCTCTGCCCCACAGAGGGTCCGCCACCTCCCCCAACTGTAAGAGGGAGCGGGCAACCCCAAACAGGGTGGCTGGGTGGTTATCTGCAGATGCTATTTATTTATTTATTTATTTATTTATTTATTTATTTATTTATTAATGGGACTTATATGCCGCCCCATCTCCCAAGACTCGGGGTGGCTTACAATAAAACAACAACAATAAATACTTAAAAAAGAATTAAACTAACAGTCCCAATTACAATTACCAAATACAAAACTTAAAATCAGTCAAAAATCTAAAACCACCCCTCCCAAGGGTCACAGCCCAGATTGGTCAAATAACCAGGTCTTCAGGTCATGGCGGAAGGTGTGGAGGTCAGGGGCCAGGCCCGAGAGAGGAAGTTGATTCCAGAGGTCGGGGACTGCGACAGAGTAGGCACGTCGTCGGAGGACCACCAGCCGGCATTGCCCGGCCGATGGGACCCCAAGGAGTCCCTGTCTATGACTTCGCAAGCGGTTAGTATTCGATGTCGGCAGCAGTCGCTCCTTAAGTAATAAGGACCCATGTCATGTAGGACTTTGTTTGTTAAAGTTAAGACCTTGAATCTCACCCGGAGAGCAACCGGCAACCAATGCAGGCAGCGCGGGAGGGGGCTAACATGGGAGAACCGGAAACTCCCATCACCGCCCGCCGCTGCATTTTGCACCAGCTGCAACTCCGGATGGTATGCAAGGGTAGTCCTAAATAGAGAGCATTGCAGTAGTCAGTCGCATGAAGTAACAAGGGCATGAGTGACTGTCAGACCATCCCGGTCCAGGAACAGGCGGCTGGCGAACCAGCCGGACCTGGGCAAAGGCCCCCTGGTGACGGGAGGAGAGAAGAAAGATCTCCTCGCGCCCCACAGCTACCAGGTAAGTCCTAATATGGGCTCTCAACTGGGCTTAGTCGGATCCAGAGCGGGTCGCCCTCCACCTACTCTAGTCCCTTCTACGATGCTTCATCTCCCGGAGCTCCTCGGTGTACCAGGGAGGACCGGGATCTGCACCGTAAGGGATGCATGGGGACAACCCTGTCAAGAGCCCACCGACTGTTGCCAGGTAGCCGCAGGACCTCGTGCGGGCTGTGGGTAGGATGCAGGAAAACCCCAGCTGGAACCTCTCAGGGTCCATCAGGCCTGGGCGGAACCATCTAAGTGGCTCCTCAGCCCAGCGGTGTGGGGTGGCTTGATGGAAGACCAGCCATAGGAGATAGTGGTGTGACCATGGAACAGGATGGATTACTGTAACACCATCCCCCAGGCCACTCACGCCACCGCTCTGAGACAAAAACCAGGTCGAGCATATTGCCCCCTCGTGAGTGGGCCATCTATTATCTGGGTCAGACCCATGGACTCCATGGAGGCCATAAATTCCTGGGCCAACCCGACGCCAAGCACCCAAGGAGGGCAGGTTGAAGTCACCCAGAACTATAAGCTCTGGGAACTCCACCGCCACCCGAGATGGCATCGAGCAGCCCAGGCAGGGCGGCTGATACACAGCTGGGGGACAGGTATGTAAGCAGCACGCCCATCCAGCCCTAGGCGAACCTCAAGAGGACGGACTCACACTATCTCGGAGCAGGGACCTCCCTTGGAAACAGGGTCTCCGGAATAACAACAGCCACCCCTCCACCCCTTCCCTGGGGTGAGACCGTGCATAACCCGAAAACCTGGGGGCAGATATCAACCAGAGGGACTCCACCCTCCGCCCCAGCCAGGTCTCAGTGATGCAGGCCAGGTCCGCAGCCTCCTCCTCAATGACCTCCAGGAGAGGTGCCTTATTCACCATGGACTGGCATTAAAATACACCAGCCGAGCCCAGGGTCCTAGATCCCAAACCCCCAGGGATTGAGAAGAGGCCAAGGGTTGGGCTGCCACTCCAGATGCAGCAGGGACACACTCCCCTAACATGATACGGCCCCCCTCCTCATCGGCTCCTACCCAATCCAACCACCCTGGGAATCGGAGCCCCACTATTCTGCCTGGAGTCCCGGCCCCCACGCTCCCCCCAACCCCAGCCCTGACTCGGGCTTTTAAGTTGCATTACGGAAATAAATGAACTTTTTGATATTCTAATTTTTGAGTTTCACCTGTATGTTTCTGAAAATGCTCTCAAAATCGTAGTTAACTGGACATGGACTCAGAGTCAGCAGGTGAGGCTCATGAAAAGAAGGCAAATGCAGCCATTAGGATGTCAGGAAGTGAGCGTTCTGGTTTGGGAGACCCCAACTCAAGGACCAGGTCCCTTGAAGGCACCACACTTGGAGGAGAATATGCACAAAATCTACATGAACTTCAGGAAGGGATAAATAAGCCAAGGAAGAGCTCAGGAGCTGCTCTTAGCCTGGATGAAAGACCACAAGGAGAAGAGCTGAAGATCAGGAGTCTAGGCCTTTTGCAACTGACACAATCTCTCTCTGGTTGGAGGAGGCAGCCCTCTTTCAATCACTGACACGTTACACATGAGGAGCGCAACATCTGCTCACTATTATTCCATAGTGTCAGTCAAGGAAAAGTGAATTCAGTTACAAGAGAGAAGATTTTAGATGAATGAAGGGAAAAAATATCCTAAAAGGATGAGCTGTTTTACAGCTGAGGCAGTGGCAGAGCAGTTCAGTCTCCTCTTCATGGATTGTCTGAATGCAAAGACTGAGCAGCCATTAGTCAGAGAAGCTTGAACTGGGATTCCTGCAGAGAGGAGGGTTGGGCTAGATGGTCACAGGGGCTCTTACAAATTCATAATTTTAAAATTCTGTGATCCTATTTGTAAACCATACATGCAGGAATTTATTTATGTACACAGCCTTTTAGCACTAGCCATGTTTAATATCCAAAATTCTCTATCCTGCTACCAATTCTTTCTTCCCCTGAACAATTAGATTGCCCTAATCTGGAGATCTTTTGTAGCACAAGTAGGGTGGATGACCAGACTGAGCCTGAGTGAGGGGGTCAAAGGCACCATTAGTCTTGAGTCCCATCCACAGGAGATCTGGGTCCAGCCCCACCCCGAGAATTCTGTGGACCCTTGTCTACTGCCTGTTTGCCTTGACCATTCGGTTCCAATTCTTGTGGACAGCATGAGCCTGGGGTGAACCTTTATGTTCATTTGAACTGCCTGGACTTCATGATTTCCCTGCACTTGACAAGCAGATTGAGACGATTCCCCTCCTTCTCCTTTGGGCTCCTTCTCCAAAGGAACCAAGATTAATGGACCCCTATTGGGACCCCATACCTGCCATGGCTGCAGCCTTGGAGACCCCAACCTCTCTTCGCCCTCCTTCCTTCTCCTCCTCTTTCTGGAGGAATAGGCGCATTCATGGCCTGGGCCAGATACTGAATGATAAAGTATGATTGGGGGTCATTTTCAAACTGGTTCCTGTTCCTTTTCCACTGGGTCTCCAATGGGGTTTTCTGGGTGCATCTT
>CM019165.1:16663246-16691465 GCA_009733165.1 Naja naja
AAACTGGGAAAAACTGGGAAAAGAAATTAAAATTAGTGGATGAAATAATTGAAACAAGATTATAGAAGTTAGAGAAAGGGGAGAAATGTGGAAAATATTAGAATTGTTATGACAAATGGAATAGAATATATAAAATGAGTGGGTAATTGAAATTTTATCTGTATGGAAAGGTGAAGGTCCAGAAGCACACTGTTCTCAAAAGAATTTTTTTTATGTTTTGTTTTGTTATGTGTCTGTGTATGTTTTTGTGTAAAAATAATAAAATTTTGATTTTAAAAAAGATTTTTGCACTGCTGTTGGGAGGAAAAACTTCCTGGACAATCAGTACTTTGAAGAAATCATTGAATAATGGTGCAAAGCTTTTAGTGACAGGGAACCAAGATGAGTGATCTTCAGCAAGGCTTCTTGGCTAGCTAGAAGGATTGACATTCAAATGTGAGTTTACATACCCTTTTCGGTCCTCTCCCCTCTTGTTCAACATCTATATGAAGCTGCTGGGTGAGATCATCCTTGGTTTTGGAGTTGTATATCTCCACTCCAAACCAAATCAGTGATGCCCTCCCGTGATATCCCAGTGCCTGGATGTGGTACAGAACGGGATGGGCAGGAACATGCTTCAGCTCAACCTGGCCAAGACTGAGTGGCTGTGCATACAGGCATCTCGGTCCAGTCAAGAAATTCCACCTTTGGTCATAGGGGAGAGGTGTTGCCCCCTGTGGACAGGGCACAAAACCTGGGGTCCTCTTGGATTCATGGCTAAGGTTAGAGGAGCAGGTGGGAGCCGTGGCTAGGGGCTTTTGCCCAGGTTTGGCTGGTTCACCAGCTACACCCATATCTGGACCAAGATGCCCTTTGCATGGTCACCCATGCACTTGTCACCTCCTGACTCGACTACTGCAATGCTCTCTATTTAGGACTGCCTTGCATACCATCCGGAGGTTTCAACTGGTGCAGAATGCGCTGCGCTGGGTTGTGATGGGTGTTCCCGGTACTCCCATGTTATGCCCCTCCTGCGTGAGCTGCATTGGCTACCAGTTGCCCTCCGGGTGAGATTCAAGATTTTGGTGTTAACATTCAAAGTCCTACATAGTCCACAAAGTCCACAAAGTCCAGGATATTTACGGAACGCCTCCTGCCTGGCATGAATGCCAATCGCCCTGTGTGAACCCACAGACAGGGACTACTGGGTGCCATCCGAAGCCAGTGTTGGCTGGTGGAGCCCCGGGAGGGCCTATTCTGTGGCAGTTCCCACCTTGTGGAACCAGCTGCCCCTGGGGCTTCGCGTGGCCCCTGATCTTTGCTCTTTCCGCCATGATCCTAAGACCTGGCTGTTTGAACAGGCTGGACTGGACTGACCTCTTGGGAGGTTTTAAATTTTATTAACTGTTTTAGTGTTTTAATCGTTGGGCTTGTTGTAGATTTAATATTGTTTTATCTATTTATTGTCTGTTTTTAGTCCCTTCGGAGAGGGGGCAGCATACAAGTCCAATAAATTATGATGATGATGATGATGATGAATCAAACAAAGTTGGCATCCGGTTTGAGCCTCTTCACGAATGGACCGAAAACCATGACTGTGTATGGTTTCGATCCATGCTCGCCGCTGGAGCACCCCGAGCCGGATGGTTTCGGGGTTAAAACCACCCCATAGAGGTGGTGAAGAGGGGGGAGCTGCCAGCAGGGTCGAGGAGAGCCACATCTCTCCTCCCCAGCTGGGTTTTTTCCCTTTCCTGGTGCAGTGGTGGCCAGAAATGGCCACCTCAAAGAAGAACTCTACCGGACAAGAGCATGCAGGAGGAAGTTTGAAAGAGAAAGTTTGACAGACTGGCTCTGACACTGAAAACAACTGTCTAAGGTACCTGGTTGAACAGAAAAATAATATTATCCCTAAAAGACTTTTAAAGTGGCGAAGAAAAGTGAAAGGAAAAAGAAGTGGTGTTTCTTTTCTTTTTTTCTCCTCTAATACTGACAGTTCTAAATGGCTTGAAATATTTTGGTATAAGAATTGGATACTAATCCACTTTTTTTTTAAAATTACATTTATATGCCGCCCTTCTCCGGAGACTCAGGGCGGCTTACAATTTTGGGATACAACCCAGTGTGCTCAGCAATAGCCTTTTTTCCATTGTATATGCCTGCTTATTACTAAGCGGCATTTTACAAGGTCAGCTAATTGCCCCCAACAATCTTGGGTCCTCAGTTTACCTACCCCGAGAGGATGGAAGGCTGAGTCAACCTTGAGCCTGGTGGGATTCGCGCCTACAGTAATTGTAGACAGCTGGATCTTAAGAGCAGGCATTTACAGCCTGAGCCACCAAGGTCCCACTTTGACATTAATAGGCTATTGTCAGCAGAAAATAAAGTGTCAAAGGGATAAAGATTTCTGAATAAGCTTAAAGAATTTAAAAGAGAGAGAGAGAGAGAGAGAGAAAGAAAATAGAGGAAGAAGTCTAAAAAGAGGATGGAGTCTGGAAACGGAGGATACCACCTGGATTTAAGCAGCACTGAAAGTGAAATTGTGACAAGATTTTTTTTTAAAAAAAGAATACATTGTAACTGAAACTTTGTTGCAAGCCGATAAAGCCTCTGAAAAGTGAAAATGAGAAAAGAAGTAAGAAATAACCTTGGATTTTTGGAGGACTTCTGGAAACTTGCACAGTGGATTTTAAAACTAACTGGGGGTTGTTTTCAAAAACAAAAATCTCTTTCAAAATGCCATCACTTTTTGAAGAAGTAAAAATGTTACTTAAAGACTATAAAGAAGAGGCACAATTGATAGAAATGGAGATCCTGAAATATGTGAAACAACAGGAAGCACCAGCTGAACAAGAAGGGCGGGACAAAGAAGAAGCCATCTTTAATGATCCAATAACTTTAAGTGTGGTTAAGAAAAAGGGGAAGAGGGGAAAGAGAGTTAAAAATCTGAAACAACAACCCAAAAAAAGTATAATCTGAAAAGTAAATTTAATACTGTAAGAAACCAGAAGGGAGGATTGTAGAGAATTAGAGAGAAAAGGAAATAAAAAGGGAAGGGAAAAGAAGATGGGGGGATGGAAAAGAAAGTTACAAAAGATTGAATCGAGATATACAGCAACAAGGAAAGTATATAAGATTTAAAGGAATAAATTCAATTGGGCTTAGAGATAATGGTTAAAATCTAACTTAAAGAGAGGATTCTGCAAGGGTACATGAGATAACATGGTTATATTAGAAATAGAAGAAAATGTCTTAGATGATTACAGTGATGTGTATTTTCTTTTTTAATAAGTAAATGAGGTAAAGAGGATAAGAGAATAAGACCTTTAATGATTTAAAATGAAAGTATAAAAACTAAAAGAAGTATGGAATGCTTTAATACTGTTTTTTGTGGTTGAAATACTGTGATATGTTAAATGGCAATAAAATGGAAATATTTTAAATAGAAATGAATGAATAAGAGGGTTATTAATATTAATGGTTGATTTGAATTTGAATAGAAATAATTATCTTAGTTATTATTGTTATCTATATGCACATTTTCTTTTTTTCTTTGTTAAGAATTTAATGGATATTTGTAAAGGAATTGTACCAAGAGAATCTGATTGATAATAGTTAGATGGGACGGGATGGTTTTTTATGGGATAGTTTTAAGGGATATTTTATGGGTGTACTGCAATTGTAATGGGGCTTATTTAGTTTAATCTGCTTTTAAATTATTTATTGTTGTTGTTGTTTTATTTGTAAGTCCCGAGTCTCGGAGATGGGGCATATAAGTCCCATTAATAAATAAATAAATAAATAAATAAATAAATAAATAAATAAATAAATAACTGTAAAGGTGAAACTTAAATGTTAAATAATAATTTGAATAGACAATAATTAAAAGAGATAGAGGTGTTATTCTCCAGATTAGTAATTACAGGGCAAAATATGTTTTATAAGATAGCATAAAATTGTAAACAGGACAGATAAAAGTGTAAAATGTTGATTGGAAAGATATTGAAAACTGGAAAAAGAAATGCAATTAAACATAGAAAGAAATGGAATAATTGAAATAAGTTTATAGAAGGTAGAGAAAGGGGAAAAACCATGGAAAGAAATAGTGAAAATTGTTATGAGAAATGCATTAGAATATATAAGGTAATTGAGTAATTGAATCTATATGTATGGAGAGGTGATGACTCGAGAGCATACTGTTCTCACCAAAAGAACTTTTATGTTTATGTTTTTTTGTTTTTTTTTGTGTTTCAAAACATATATCTATGTTTTGTTTGTGTATGTTTGTCTAAAACAATTTTAAAAAATTGGCAAAAAAAAAGAATCAAACCAAGTTGTTTAACCCTGGACAGATTCTGGATGGATCAGAGGTAATTATTGTGGTCGTCTTTGATAGATAAGAAACCCCTGTAAATTTTCTCTGTGTTAAGTAGAATAGCAGATAACAATTTTGAAGTTTTGAAATTTAATTTTATTGTTGGATTGCCTGTTAACTACATTTTTTATATACAGCAGATAGATGACAAGTCAGATAATTGCAAATAGATGTGTAGTTTATAATTGTGAGCCTATTTTGCAAGGGGGAGAAACTATTATTGCTGTATTGTATTCAACTGGGGGGACAATATGCATGTTTTGTCTGTTTTAATACACAATTTAAAAATGTTTTGTCTTGTTTTCTCTTGTCTTTGTAATAGTTTTATTTTCCAAAACTTGTATTTTATGTTTTTGAATAAAATAAAATTTAGTATGAGGAACATCAAGTTTCCTAAAACAATATTTATGAGTAGCACACAAGTAAAAAGCAGTAGAAAAATCTCTGATTTTTAGCAACTAGGACTTGACTAACAATAGAGTCTCATATAAGAACATGAATGATGGACTGGAAGAAAGATGAGGGATACTAAAGTTGATATGTACAGGTGAAAATCAAAAAATTAGAATATCGTTCAAAAGTTCATTTATTTCCGTAATGCAGCTTAATGGTGAAACTAATATATGAGATAGACTTATTACATGAAAAACAAGATAGGTCAAGCCGTGATTTGTCATAATTGTGATGATTGTGGCTTATAGCTCATGAAAACCCCAAATCCACAATCTCAGAAAATTAGAATATTGTGAAAAGGTGCAATATTCTAGGCTCAAAGTGTCCCACTCTAATCAGCTAATTAAGCTATAACACCTGCAAAGGGTTCCTGAGCCTTTAAATGGTCTCTCAGTCTGGTTCAGTAGGAATCACAATCATGGGAAAGACTGCTGAACTGACAGTTGTGCAGAAAACCATCACTGACACCCTCCGTAAGGAGGGAAAGCCTCAAAAAGTATTTGCAAAAGAAGTTGGATGTTCCCAAAGTGTTGTATCAAAGCACATTAATAGAAAGTTATGTGGAAGGGGAAAATGTGGGAGAAAAGGTGCACAAGCAGCAGGGATGACCGCAGCCTGGAGAGGATTGTCAGGAAAAGGCCATTCAAAAGTGTTGGGGACTTTCACAAGGAGTGGACTGAGGCTGGAGTCAGTGCATCAAGAGCCACCACACACAGACAGATCCTGGACATGGGCATCAAATGTCGTCAGAAGCGCTTACCTGGGCTAAAGAAAACCAGACCTGGTCTGTTGCTCAGTGGTCCACAATCCTTTTTTCTGATGAGAGCAACTTTTGCATCTCATTTGGAAACCAAGGACCCAGAGTCTGGAGGAAGAATGGAGAGGCACACACTGCAAGGTGCTTGAAGTCCAGTGTGAAGTTTCCACACTCTGTGTTGATTTGGGAGCCATGTCATCTGCTGGTGTTGGTCCACTGTGCTTCATTAAGTCCAGGGTCAACGCAGCCATCTACCAGGAGATTTTGGAGCACCTCATGCTTCCTTCCACAGATGACCTTTATGGGGATGCTGACTTCATTTTCCAGCAGGACTTGGCACCTGTCCACACTGCCAAAAGCACCAAAATCTTGTTCAATGACCATGGGATTACTGTGCTTGATTGGCCAGCAAACTCACCTGACCTGAACCCCATAGAGAATCTATGGGGCATTGCCAGGAGAAAGATGAGAGACATGAGACCGAACAATGCAGAAGAGCTGAAGGCCGCTATTGAAGCATCCTGGTCTTCCATAACACCTCAGCAGTGCTATAGGCTGGTAGCTTCCATGCCACGCCGCATTGAGGCAGTAATTACTGCAAAAGGGGCCCAAACCAAGTACTGAGTACATATACATGCTTATACTTTTCAGAGGTCTGATATTGTTCTATGTACAATCCTTCTTTTATTGATTGCATGTAATATTCTAATTTTCTGAGATTGTGGATTTGGGGTTTTCATGAGCTATAAGGCATAATCATCACAATTATGACAAATCACGGCGTGACCTATCTTGTTTTGCATGAACTATCTTGTTTCATGATAGATTCTCTATCCTGTTTTGCATGTAATGAGTCTATCTCATATATTAGTTTCACCTTTTATTTATTTATTTATTTATTTATTATTTATTTATTAATTTGACTTATATGCCTCTCTCCCAAGGACTGGCTGCTCACAGCTAAAATACAATAATAACAATAAATTACCTAAAAATATATTAAACAAATTGTGTCAATTAAAATTAAAACCCCAAAATTAAAATAAACAAACCCCAAAGAGTCAGCACAGCCCAGATTGTAAAACAGCCAGGTTTTTAACTCGTGGTGGAAGGTGCGGAGATCGGGAGCCAGCCGGAGCTCCAGTGGAAGAAGATTCCATAAAGTGGGGGCTGCCACAGAGTAGGCCCTCCCCGGTCCCCACCAGGCGACATTGAGTCGGATGGCACCCCGAGGAGACCCGCCTGTGTGCCCATACAGGGCGGTTGGTATTTGATGCTGGGAGGAGTTGTTCTCAGAGATATCCTGGACCCATGCCATGTAGGACTTTGAATGTTAACACCAAAACCTTGAATCTCACCCGAGGGCAACCGAAGCCAATGCAGGCCGCAGGAGGGGTGTGATATGGGAGTATTGGGGGCTCCCATCACTACCCACGCCCATTCTGCACCAGCTGAAGCCTCCAAGTGGTATGCAAGGGCAGTCCTAAATAGAGAGCATTGCAGTAGTCAAGTCGGGAGACAATGAGCCTGAGTGATCGCACAGGGCATCTTGGTCCAGATATGGGCACAACTGGCGAACCAGCCAGACCTGGGCAAAGGCCCACCTGGCCACGGCTCCCACCTGCTCCTCCAACTTGAGCCGTGAATCCAGGAGGACCCCCAGATTCCGTGCCCTGTCCACGGGGTAACACCTCCCCATGACCAAAGATGGAGCCTCCAACTGGACCGAGATGTCGGTATGCACAACCACTCTGTCTTGGCTGGGTTGAGTCAAGCATGTTCCTGTCCATCCAGATCACACGCCCAAACAACGGGACATCACAGAGAGAGCATCACTGATGTTGTCCGGGTGGAGATGTATAACTGTATCATCAGCATACTGATGATAGCTCACCCCGAAACCATGGATGATCTCACCCAGCGGCTTCATATAAATGTTGAACAAGAGAGGCGAGAGGACCGACCCCTGGGGTACCCCACAAGTGAGAGACCTCCGAGTCGACCTCTGCCCCCCTGCCAACACTGTTTGCGAATGTCCTGAGAGGTAGGAGGAGAACCACTGTAAAACAGTGCCTCCCACTCCCAGCCCCCCGAGACGCTGCAACAGGATACCATGGTCGATGGTATCAAAAGTCACTGAAAGGTCTAACAGGACCAGGACAGAGGAAAAACCCCTGTCCCGAGACCTAGAGAGATCATCAATCAGCGTGACCAATGCTGTCTCCATGCTGTACCCGGGTTGGAAGCCCGATTGGTACGGATCCAGGTAGTCCGCTTCCTCCAGGAAAAGTGGCAATTGCTGCGCCACCACACTCTCAACAACCTTCGCTAAGAAGCGAAGGTTGGAGACTGGACAAAAGTTGTTCAACACGGCTGGGTCCAGGGCAGGCTTCTTCAGAAGGGGCCTCACCACCGCCTCTTTCAAGGCGGCAGGGAACAGCCCCTCCCTTAACGGCGTGACCACTGCCCGAGCCAGCCGCACGTGACCTCCCTGGAGGCATAAACCAACCAGGAAGGGCACTGGTCCAATAAACATGTGGTGGAACTCAGCCGCTGCATGATCCTGTCCACTTCATCCTCAGAAACAGGATCGAACTCATCCCAGATCACATTGGCCAGACCGCTCGCCTCCCCTTTCTCAGACCACTGCAAGTCCAAGCGCAACCCTTCCCGGATCCGAGCAATGTTATCCTGCAGATACAGACCAAATTCTTCAGCTCTGCCCCACAGAGGGTCCGCCACCTCCCCAACTGTAAGAGGGAGCGGGCAACCCCAAACAGGGTGGCTGGGTGGTTATCTGCAGATGCTATTTATTTATTTATTTATTTATTTATTTATTTATTTATTTATTTATTAATGGGACTTATATGCCCCCCATCTCCCAAGACTCGGGTGGCTTACAATAAAACAACAACAATAAATACTTAAAAAAGAATTAAACTAACAGTCCCAATTACAATTACCAAATACAAAACTTAAAATCAGTCAAAAATCTAAAACCACCCCTCCCAAGGGTCACAGCCCAGATTGGTCAAATAACCAGGTCTTCAGGTCATGGCGGAAGGTGGAGGTCAGGGGCCAGGCGGAGCCCCAAGGGAAGTTGATTCCAGAGGTCGGGGACTGCGACAGAGTAGGCACGTCGTCGGAGGACCACCAGCCGGCATTGCCCGGCCGATGGGACCCCAAGGAGTCCCTGTCTATGACTTCACAGGGCGGTTAGTATTCGATGTCGGCAGCAGTCGCCCCTTAAGTAATAAGGACCCATGTCATGTAGGACTTTGTTTGTTAAAGTTAAGACCTTGAATCTCACCCGGAGAGCAACCGGCAACCAATGCAGGCAGCGCAGGAGGGGCTAACATGGGAGAACCGGAAACTCCCATCACCGCCGCCGCTGCATTTTGCACCAGCTGCAATCTCCAGATGGTATGCAAGGGTAGTCCTAAATAGAGAGCATTGCAGTAGTCGAGTCGCGAAGTAACAAGGGCATGAGTGACTGTACGCAGGCCATCCCGGTCCAGGAACGGGCGAAGCTGGCGAACCAGCCGGACCTGGGCAAAGGCCCCCCTGGTGACGGGGGGAGGAGAAGTAAGATCTCCTCGCCGCCCCCACAGCTACCAGGTAAGTCCTAATATGGGCTCTCAACTGGGCTTGGTTGGATCCAGAGCGGGTCGCCCTCCACCTACTCTCTAGTCCCCTTCTACGATGCTTCATCTCCCGGAGCTCCTCGGTGTACCAGGGAGCTGACCGGGATCTGCGCCGAGTAAGGGGATGCATGGGGACAACCCTGTCAAGAGCCCCCACGGCCGACTGTTGCCAGGTAGCCGCAAGGACCTCGGCGGGGCTGTGGGTGAGGGATGCAGGAAAAAACCCCAGTTCTGCCTGGAACCTCTCAGGGTCCATCAGGCGCCTGGGGCGGAACCATCTAAGTGGCTCCTCAGCCCAGCGGTGTGGGGTGGCTTGATGGAAGACCAGCCATAGGAGATAGTGGTGTGACCATGGAACAGGATGGATTACTGTAACACCATCCCCCAGGCCACTACGCCACCGCTCTGAGACAAAAACCAGGTCGAGCATATTGCCCCCCTCGTGAGTCGGGCCATCTATTATCTGGGTCAGACCCATGGACTCCATGGAGGCCATAAATTCCTGGGCCAACCCCGACGCCGCACCCAAGGAGGGCAGGTTGAAGTCACCCAGAACTATAAGCTCTGGGAACTCCACCGCCACCCCGAGATGGCATCGAGCAGCCCAGGCAGGGCGGCTGATACACAGCTGGGGGACAGGTATGTAAGCAGCACGCCCATCCGACCCCTAGGCCCGAACCTCAAGAGGACGGACTCACACCCGCCTATCTCCGGAGCAGGGACCTCCCTTGGAAACAGGGTCTCCGGAATAACAACAGCCACCCCTCCACCCCTTCCCTGGGGTCGAGACCGTGCATAACCCAAAACCTGGGGGCAGATATCAACCAGAGGGACTCCACCCTCCGGCCCCAGCCAGGTCTCAGTGATGCAGGCCAGGTCCGCAGCCTCCTCCTCAATGACCTCCCGGAGGAGAGGTGCCTTATTCACCATGGATCTGGCATTAAAATACACCAGCCGGAGCCCAGGGGTCCTAGATCCCAAACCCCCCAGGGATTAAGAGGCCAAGGGGTTGGAGCGCGCCACGGCTCAGATGCAGCAGGGACACACTCCCCTAACATGATACGGCCCCCCTCCTCATCGGCTCCTACCCAATCCAACCACCCTGGGAATCGGAGCCCCCACTATTCTGCCTGGAGTCCCGCAGCCCCCACGCTCCCCCCCCAGCCCTGACTCGGGCTTTTAAGTTGCATTACGGAAATAAATGAACTTTTACATGATATTCTAATTTTTTGAGTTTCACCTGTATGTTTCTGAAAATGCTCTCAAAATCGTAGTTAACTGGACATGGACTCAGAGTCAGCAGGTGAGGCTTATGAAAAGAAGGCAAATGCAGCCATTAGGATGTCAGGAAGTGAGCGTTCTGGTTTGGGGAGACCCCAACTCAAGGACCAGGTCCCTTTGAAGGCACCACACTTGGAGGAGAATATGCACAAAATCTACATGAACTTCAGGAAGGGATAAATAAGCCAAGGAAGAGCTCAAAGGAGCTGCTCTTAGCCTGGATGAAAGACCACAAGGAGAAGAGCTGAAGATCAGGAGTCTAGGAGCCCCTTTTGCAACTGACACAATCTCTCGGTTGGCGAAGGGAGGATGCAGCCCTCTTTCAATCACTGACACACGTTACACATGAGGAGCGCAACATCTGCTCACTATTATTCCATAGTGTCAGTCAAGGAAAAGTGAATTCAGTTACAAGAGAGAAGATTTTAGATGAATGAAGGGAAAAAATATCCTAAAAGGATGAGCTGTTTTACAGCTGAGGCAGTGAAGCAGAGCAGTTCAGTCTCCTCTTCATGGATTGTCTGAATGCAAAGACTGAGCAGCCATTAGTCAGAGAAGCTTGAACTGGGATTCCTGCAGAGAGGAGGGGTTGGGCTAGATGGTCTCAGGGGCTCTTACAAATTCATAATTTTAAAATTCTGTGATCCTATTTGTAAACCATACATGCAGGAATTTATTTATGTACACAGCCTTTTAGCACTAGCCATGTTTAATATCCAAAATTCTCTATCCTGCTACCAATTCTTTCTTCCCCCTGAACAATTAGATTGCCCTAATCTGGAGATCTTTTGTAGCACAAGTAGGGTAGGGAATGACCAGACTGAGCCTGAGTGAGGGGGTCAAAGGCATCATTAGTCTTGAGTCCCACCCACAGGAGATCTGGGTTCAGCCCCCTCCCGAGAATTCTGTGGACCCTTGTCTACCGCCTGTTTGCCTTGACCGTTGGTGGTTCCAATTCTTGTGGACAGCATGAGCCTGGGGTGAACCTTTATGTTCATTTGAACTGCCTGGAATTCATGATTTCCTTGCATTTGACAAGCAGATTGAGACGATTCCCCTCCTTCTCCTTTGGGGTTTTTCTCCAAAGGAACCAAGTTTAATGGACCCCTATTGGGACCCCATACCTGCCATGGCTGCAGCCTTGGAGACCCCAACCTCTCTTCGCCCTCCTTCCTTCTCCTCCTCTTTCTGGAGGAATAGGCGGCATTCATGGCCTGGGCCAGATACTGAATGATAAAGTATGATTGGGGGTCATTTTCAAACTGGTTCCTGTTCCTTTTCCACTGGGTCTCCAATGGGGTTTTCTGGGTGCATCTTCTGCAGCCTTTGACAGAACGGATGTGCTTGCGAAGAAAACAGCGAAAATAAAGATTTAAAAATTGTACTTCCACAAAGAAATAGGGTTCAAAGGAAGCAAGCACTGGCCTTTCTTTTGCCATATAGCTAAAGTTCCAAATACTATGGATATATTTGAGAAGTCTGTGGTTGCTTATCTCATACCCTACAAAATTTGTGATGATCCAGACTTTCCCTTCAGTGGGTCCTGACAAAGCCTCAAATGTTAAATGGAAAGGAAGAATTCTGTCCACAATGGAATCAAATTCCATGAAGTGAACAAAGATGTTGACTTGTTTCCACTTAGAGAGGGCCTCCCTGAGGGCTGCTGTAGGTCCAGTTGTTGAGAATTGCTGTGATATAACAACACAAATCCCATTCCTGATAAGCATAGGAGTAAAAATTCTCATGAACTTCTCTCCATTTTCTGTGTCTGAAGCAAAGAGACCAATCAAGGTCCATCTGAAGTGGAGAAGGAGTTGGACAATTGCTAGGTGCAGGAATCCTTTTTGGGGGAGTAACTCATTGAAAAAGGGGAATTGACTTTTCTCACTTAAAGCCTCTGAAGAAGTTTGATAACTGAACTGAAAAAGCAATGACAAATGTGTTATATTTAGGGTCAAATCAAGTCCAAAATATTAGCTTTTAATAAATCCAACATTGTTTTGATGAGTAAATTAAACAGACTATTATTGATTATCTCCTAGGCAATATCAAGAAACAGAATTTTAAACACAGAGCATTAAGAACATAGTATATAAAATGAAATACAGGAAAGAAAAAAAAAAAATGCCATTTCTGTATTACTCCAATAATTTACTGCAATCAGACTCATATGTAGATTTCAACTGAACTGCTTTGTTCCGATAAAGGTCTGGATTCTATATAAATATTTGAATTCTGACTGCACAGGAAATATCTTGCTTTAACGTAAGTCTCCCAATAGGTGGTTTGTCTAAAATGCAGTCCAAGACTCTGATCTCTCTCTTTCTTCTGCAATTGACATTCGCAATCGGTGTTGGCAGGGGGGCAGAGGTCGGTCCCAAGGGCTCTCACATGTGGGGTCCCTCAGGGGTCAGTCCTCTCACCCCTCCTGTTCAACATCTATATGAAGCCACTGGGTGAGAATATCCGGGGTTTTGGGGTGAGATATCATCAGTATGTTGATGATACTCAGTTATATATCTCCACCCCAAACCAAATCAGTGATGCCCTCTCTGTGATGTCCCGTTGTATGGATGCGGTACGGATCTGGATGGGCAGGAACAAACTATAGCTCAATCCGGCCAAGTCTGAGTGGCTGTGCGTACGGGCATCCCGCTCCAGTGAACAGATTCCATCTTTGGCCATGGGGGGAGAGGTGTTGCCCCCTGTGGATAGGGCACGAAACCTGGGGGTTCTCCTGGATTCATGGCTCAGTTTGGAGGAGCAGGTGGGAGCCATGACCAGGGGAGCATTTGCCCAGGTTCGGCTGGTTTGCCAGCTGCGCCCTTACCTGGATCGAGATGCCCTTCGCACGGTCACTCACACACTTGTTACATCCCGACTTGACTACTGCAACGCTCTCTATTTAGGAATGCTCTTGCATACCATCCAGAGGCTCCAGCTGGTGCAGAATGCGTCCGCGCGGGTTGTGATGGGAGTTTCCCGATACTCCCATGTTACGCCCCTCCTATGCGAACTTCATTGGTTGCCGGTTGCCCTCTGGGTGCAATTCAAGGTCCTGACGTTAACATTCAAAGTCCTTCATTTATTTATTTATTTTTATTTTATTGGACTTACATGCCGCCCCATCTCCGAAGACTCGGGGCGGCTCACAATTAAATACAATAAATATTTTAAAAAGGATTAAACAATTATAAAGCCCAATAAAACCAAATTAAAATACTTAAAATTATCCCATACCCCTGGTGAGGTAGTCACAGCCCGATTTGGTCAAACAACCAGGTCTTTAAATCACGGTGAAGGGTGAGGTCAGGGGCCAGACGGAGGTCCAGAGGCAGTTGGTTCCATAAGTCGGGGACTGCTGCAGAATAGGCTCATCGCCGGGGGACTGCCAGCCGACACTGACTTGCCAACGAGACCCCGAGGAGTCCTTGCCTGTGTGCCCACACAGGGCGGATGGCACTCGATATCAGCAGGAGACGCTCCCTTAAATATTCCGGGTTGAGCCTTCTCGAGAACAGGCGGCGGTTTGTGATCGTCCACGACCGCAGCCTGGCTCTTGCGTCGAGAGCCCCGATCCTGCAAGGTTCGGGCTGAAGCTGCCTCAGAGGGGCGGCGGAGAAAGGGAAATCTGCCAGCCAGAGTGAGGGCAGCCGATCTCCCCTTTTGGGTCTGGTCTTTTCCCTCGAAGACGTCAAGAAGCGGTGGTCAAAAATGGCCACCTCGAAGAGAAGGTCTCAACGGGACTAAGATTGGTGCAGGAGGAAAGAGAGAAGTCGACAGCAGAGGAACCGGGAGTATCGGATGGTAAGATCAAGGCACCCCGGGATTAAGATAAAGATGAGTTTTTAAAAAGAGAAACAGAAGCGGCGCAGTTCCAAGTGAAGAAAAATAAGTAAAATATTTTTGACAGCTATAAGGGGCTTCAACCGGAAAGGAAGAAGCCAGCGTAAGAACTTAAGTTTGGGGCTCGGAAAACTTTGAATATCAAAATAAAAGGAAAGGGTTAAGACTCTGTGCAGAAAGTGCCACTTTGTGGAGAAAAATTGGAAGCTAAAGAAGTAAGAAACTATCTTGTTCCTTTGTGGATTGGTTGCTACATTTTAAAGAGACAGGACTTATAGAAAGTGAAAGCTTGAATACACAAAGACGGATTGCGGACTAATTGGTAATATTGATATAGACTCTGGACCTGGGTTAGGATCATAGAAAATTTAAAGAAGAAGAAATAAGGAAAATTAAAATTTTGGTGGTCATCCAAAGAATTAAAAATGGAGTTTAAAAGTATGAAAGAACTGCTACAGGAAGTGACTGAACTAACTTGGCATGTTGCAGAAAATATGGGCATTCAAATGCTGAATAAAGAAGAAGAAGCCGTGGAAAGGGTGGAGCCAGCACAAGAGAAAGCCATCTTAAAAAGACAATTAATACAAAGATTAATACAAATAAAAGGGAAAGGAAGGTGGCTAAAAAAACGAACCTAAGAAAGTATCTAAAAAGGGGAACATTTATGAAATTAAGCATGTTAGAAGGTTCAGAAGGAAAGGAACAGAAAGGTAAAAGAGAGAGAGGGATTCAAACTGGATAGAGAAGGGGAGAGCAGGATAATAGGGAGGAGAAGGAGCCAGCACAAAGCCATTTTAAGAAGACAATTAACACAAAGATTAATACAAATAAAGGGAAAGGAGGATGGTCAAAAAAATGAAACTTAAGAAGGTAATTAAAAAAGGAACATTTATGAAATTAGGCATGTTAGAAAGGTCCAGAAGGATAGAGCAGAAAGGTAAAAGAGAGAGAGAGGGATTCAAACTGGATAGAGAAGGGGATAGCGGGATAAAAGAGAGGAGAAGGAACAAGAAACAAGAACAAAAGATAGAGAACACGGAATTACATAATAAAGAAAGAAACTTGTTTGCATAGAGACAATGGCTAACGATTTAAAAGGGGGTTCTGCATGAAGAAATGGTAATAAGAATATATTGTAATTATAAAAGTGTAAAACAATAGGGGTTACTGACAATTTTACTGGTAAAAGGTCACATTTTTCATTTCTTATCCACAAAAGAAAGCTAAATGATGATTAGATGAATTGAATTAATTGAAATGATTTTAGAAAATGCCTAAAATGAGATTTGTCAATAACCAAGATTAGTTATTTTTATTATTATTTTGGAACCATAAATAAATTTTAGGGGGATATGTGTTGCAGAACCCAACCGATTAGAGATATATTGTAAGGGAGCTTTTTCCATCTTCTTTTCTTTTTCTCTATCTTTCATTTTAAAGGGAATGATTATGATTATGTTACTATATTAACCACTGAGGTGTCACTTTCAAAGTAGTAAAAGGGGGCAAGTCTAGGGTTTTTTTTTTCATTCTTTTAGTGTTAACATGGGTAGGATTTAGAATTATGGAGAGAATATGTGATGAAAGGGCAAATCTGACGGACAAAAGAATTCTGTAAATGATAAAAAGTATTAACAATGTGAAGATAATTAAAGGATAGACATGGATGAACTTTATCTTTAATATGATGGGCAAATATATTGTTATTTGTAAGATTTATACATGAAGTTTTTAAAATATATATGTATATTTGCAATTAACTCGAAATGAACTGGGGGGCTATACAGATTGAGATTAAGATTTGAGATTAGGATTAATTTCTTTGACCCTTTGTCCGCTAAAATGGAATAGAAGTGAAGTCAAATGTTTAAAATGAATATAGATCTGTCACATTTGCATGTAAAAGTGGTGACTCGGGAACATGCTGTCTACTGAAAAGAGCTGTTTTAAAAAATTGTTAAAAATTGAATAAAATTTGTTTAAAAAAAAAAATATTGTGGACCCATGTCATGTAGGACTTTGAATGTTAAAGCCAAAACCTTGAATCTCACCCGGAATGCAACCGGCAACCAATGCAGGCCGCGCAGGAGGGTGGTAATATGGGAGAATCGGGTAACTCCCATCACCACCCGCACGGCTGCATTCTGCACCAGCTGCAATCTCCGGATGGTATGCAAGGGCAGTCCTAAACAGAGGCGTTGCAGTAGTCGAGTTCTTGGTGACAAGGGCATGGGTGACTGTGCGCATCTCGGTCCAGAAACAAGCGAAGCTGGCGAACCAGCGGACCTGGGCAAAGGCCCCTGGCGGCGGCCCCCACCTGTTCCTCCAATTGGAGCCGCGCATCCAGGAGGACCCCCAGGTTCAGCCCTATCCACAGGGGCAACACCACTCCCCTATGGTCAGCGATGGACATTCCTGACTGGACCGAGATGCCAGTATGTACAGCCACTCAGTCTTGGCGGGTTGAGCAAGCATGTTTCCGTCCATCCAGGTCGTACCACATCCAGACAGCGAGTCATCACGGAGAGGGCATCACTGATCTGGCCTGGGGTGGAGATGTATAGCTGAGTATCGTCAGCATACTGATGGTATCTCACCCCAAAACCATGAATGATCTCACCCAGTGGTTTCATGTAGATATTAAATAAAGGGGAGAGAACCATCCCTGAGGGACCCCAAGTGAGTGCCCTTGGGACCGACCTCTGCCCCCATCAACACTGATTGCGACCGCCCGAGAGGTAAGAGGAAGAGCCACCGAGCCCCCACTCCCAACCCCTCGGCGTCGCAAAGGATACCATGGTCGATGGTATGAGCGCTGAGAGGTCTAATAGGACCAGGACAGAGGAAAAACCCCTGTCCTGGGCCCTCCAGAGATCATCCATCAGTGCGACCAATGCCGTCTCCGTGCTGAAACCAGGCGGAAGCCCGATTGATCGGATCTAGGTAGTCCGCTTCATCCAGGAAAAGTGGAAACTGCTGAGCCACCACACTCTCCACAACCTTCGCCAGAAAACAAAGGTTAGAGACTGGACGAAAGTTGTCTAACACGGTCGGTTCCAGGCAGGCTTCTTCAGGAGGGGCCTCACCACCGCTCTTTCAAGGCGGAGGAAAGACCCTCCCTTAACGAAGGTTGACCACTGCCGGAGCCAACGCAGGTGACCTCCCTGGCGGCATAAGCCAAGCAAGAAGGGCACAGGTCCAACAAACATGTGGTGGAACTCAGCGCCATAATCCTGTCCACTTCATCCTCGGAAACAGGATCGAACTCAGTCCAGATCACATCGGCCAGACTGCTTGCACCACGATCCTCAGACCACTGCAAGGTGGAACACAACCGCCCGAATCCAGCGATTTTATCCGATAGATATTGACCAAATTCCTCAGCTCTTCCCCGGAGAGGGTCCACCGCCTCCCCTGGATATAGGAGGGAGCGGGTGGCCCTAAACAGGGCGGCGGTTATCTGCAGGCTATGAGGGTAGAGAGATAAGACCTTCTCACCTCCCTCATAGCTACCAGGTAAGTCCTAATATGGGCTCTTAGCTGGGCTTGATCGGATTGGGTGCGGGTGGCCCTCCATCTGCTCTCTAAACCCCTCCGACGGTGCTTCATCTCCCAGAGCTCCTCAGTATACCAAGGAGCCACCCGGGATCCACGGCACCTGAGTGCCGTGGATCCCGGGGACAACTCTGTCAAGGGCAGCCCCAGCAGCCTGTTGCCAGCGGCTAGGTCCTCGGCAGAGTTTTGGGCAAGGGAAGTGGGAAAAAACCCCAGTTCCACCTGGAACCTCTCGGGGTCCATCAGGCATCTGGGGCAGAACCATCTAAGTGGCTCCTCATCCCAGTGGTGGGGACCAGCCTGTTGGAAGACCAGCCGAAGGAGATAGTGATCAGACCATGGGACGGGCAGTGTCGTACAACTAGCCTGCCCTATATCACTACGCCACCGTTCCGAGACAAAAACTAGGTCGAGGGTGTTTCCCCCCTTGTGAGTCGGGCCCTGAACCAACTGGGTCAGGCCCATGGCCCCAATGGAGGCCATGAATTCCTGGGCCAAACCCGACCCCCCCCAGGGAGGGCAGATTAAAATCACCCAGGATCCTAAGCCCTGGGACCCCCGAGAGGATGTCGAGAAGCCCAGGCAGGGCTGCTGCTACACAGCTGGGGGAAAGGTATGTCAGCAGCAAACCCACCCGACCACCAGGCCCCCACTTCAGGAGAAGAGTCTCACCTCCACCTATCTCAGGAACGGCGACCACATAATCTGGCCCTATGCCTCCTCGTCTCCCGCCGATCCGACCCTGGGGATTGCGGTCCCCAGCCTGCACTTCACACCCCATCGCCCCCCTGCCCCCCCCGCCGCAAGCCGGGCTGCAGCTCACCCCCTCAGCACCATTTCCCACCCTCCTCCCTAACCTTCTTAAAAATTTGGTTAAAAAATTTAAATAAAGGGGCCCTAGTGACCCTCTTTTGCATTTTATTAGAGCCCCAACCCTGCCCCATCCCTCTGCCATGCCATCTCTCCGGGTTCCATAACCCATCCTCGAGGTAGGCTGAAGATAGTACAATAGGGCAAACCCGAGAGGGAGGGAGTCCTCTCAGGACCTGCAATTCTGCTACCGTGTAAGATCGTATGGTAGGAGAGCATATCTAAAACGGACATAAGGGTTAAAAGAGATGACAACACCAATAACGGCAACAAAGTCTGGTATACAACTTGGTCTAGTCCGAGATATTATATTATCCATTAGAGAGTCCAGATTCAAAAAACCAGGCTGCCCTCTCATGGCAGGCCCGTGGCAGATGTTCAAACCTTCATGGCATGGGTCCGGGGTACTTACGGGAGCATCTCCTGCCAATATCAAATACCGATCACCCTGTACGAGCACACAGGCTGGGACTTCTTGGGTGCTATCCGCGCGACAATGTCGGCTGACGGTGCCCCAGGGAAGGGCCTATTCGCTATCGGCTCCCGCCTTATGGAACCAACTACCCATTGAACTCCGGCTGGTGCCCGATCTCTCCTCTTTCCAACGCAATTTAAAAACCTGGTTGTTTTTATAGGCTGGGCTGGACTGACCTCCTGGAGGAGGGGATTTAATTCGATTTTAATTCGGTTTTTATAGTTGTATTTGGCTTGTCAGGTTTAATCTTTTTTTAAAATATTTATTGTTCTATGCTTTTATCTGTGAGCCACCCCAAATCCTTTCGGAGAGTGGCGGCATACAAGTCCAATAAAGTAATGAAGTAACCTACAGATGTATTATATCTTCTATCTTTGGAGCTCCACAAATAAAACCTGTTAATTATAACAGATTTAGTTAAATGTTTGCTATCTAACCATAGTGTTTAGCTGATGAAATCTTGCTCAAGTAAACACCGCCCTAAGATATTTAGGTAATTCTGGTTTCTTTATTTCTTCTATAACATTTTATTGAGTTATAAATATTGTAAAATACAGAATACAAAAGTAAATAGAAAAGCAGTGGGGAGGAAAATTGGCAAGAGAAGTGAGGAGAATAAGAAAAGAAAAAGAAACATTGACTTCTGATTCTCTCTGTTGCAGTAAAATAAGGCATTAACATTAAATCACAACTTTTGCTTTTCATAATAATATGAACAAGCCATTTCTGTAAAGATCTATCAATCTACTCAGTAAAAACTCAAAATCAAAGTTTCATTCTTTTCCACTTCAAGCATGAAGTTCAGAAGTGGTTTCCATGTGGAAAGAAAAGTACTCATGTTCTTTTCTTTATTCAAAGTGGTCAATTTTGCCATTTCTGCCAACTTCTGCAACCATTCATCCTTGCTAGGAATCAAAGTGTCCTTCCATGTTTGCCCATACAACAGTCTTGCTGCTGTTAGCATATATAATAACAAAGTTCCATTTTTTTATCCAGTTCTTTTTCCATTAGACTCAAAAAGAAAAGTTCTGGTTTGATTTTTATCTCCATTTTCAAAATTTTCTGTATCAAAATATGAATCATAATCCACATTTTTCTTTATCATATGTCCACCATAGATGATAAAAAGTCCCTTCTATACTTTTACACTTCCAACATTCATTTGACACACCTTTATACATCTTCGGTAACTTATGTGGTGTTAAATACCAGTGATACATCATCTTATAGAAATTTTCTTTTAGATTATAATTTAATGTAAATTTTAACCCCTTCGTCCACATATTTTCCCATTGTTCAAGCATACATTATATCCAAAATTCCTTGCCCACTGAATAGTACAATGTTTTACATGTTCATTTTCCAAATTTTATTTGAATAACATTTTATAGATCTTAGTGATAATATGTTCATCGTTACCATATGAGATTTCCAATTCATTTTTAACAAAGTCAAATCCATAACACTTTTCATCCAGTTTAAATCTTTCTTTCAGTTGTTGATAAGTAAACCAATACCAAACATAACCTTCTGATTCAAGTGCTTCCCTTGGCCTTTAGTATTGGTTACCAGGCTTGAAAGATAAAATTTTACCATACATCAACCAGTCTGGCTTCACCAGCATTTCTTTTCTAAAAAAAGAAAAAAGGCTTCCTGGGGTGACACCCAAAGGGACAGCCTTGTCCTATATTTATTCCAAACTCTTAGTGTGGCAGGTCTAACAACGTGATTATTAAAATCAACATTAACTTTAGTTTTATCATTCCATAAGTAGCTGTGCCATCCAAACCTTAATTCGTGGCCCTCTAATTCAAGTAACCTCTTATTCTGGAGACTATAAGCATTTCTGGTTTCAATACTTGGAAATTTGGAAGGTGTGTTGGTAGCAGCTGATCCATTTCACTGTTCTAACCTTACTGAGGATGGTTACATATTTCTCTTTTTCAATTCTTTGTGAATAATAAACCATGAGGTTCTAATATGCGTTTAGCATGTTAGATATATGTATTTCAGAATCCTTCATTAGTGCAGGGAAGTAATTAATATCGAGAGAGAATAACAAGGGTTCAAATATGCCCCCTTCCCTTCTTCCTTGGTAAGTATCGATCCTTCGTCTCAGGGCTCCTTTGAGCCCAAGCCTCCCTCTCAAACAAGGGCTTGGAGAAAGGGCTTGGATCAGGGCCAACAGGTTGAGCTCCATTTTGAGGGCAGTCAATTTCCTCCATAATGTTTCTCTCTCTACTGTATCAAATGCTGCACTAACATCTAGAAAGTCAGCAAACTGTGATTTACCCAACTGACATATTTTGTGGTTAGATATTTCAGGACAAATCTGTTGAAAATATTACATTATTAATTGATTTCTTACTTATTATACAAATTTATACAGCTTTTAACTCTTCCTAAAACCTTCTTGCTCTTCTTCAAGGAATGCACTTTTCCTCTACCCAATCTCAAGTTTACTTAAGGGGAACATGGCATATATTTTACCCACAGTATCTATTAGACAAACTTGCCTGTAATTGTTTTTACATATAACTTTATTTATAAACATAGTTGATATGTTGTAAAAATAGCTTTTGAATTCCATGCAAAAAAGATATGGTTGCATCAAGACACCAAAATAGAGAAACACACACACACCTGTGGGACTTTGTAGAGGTCTGCTAATGTTGATATCTGGATGGAGATGTCCCTTTCAGCTCCATCAAGAAGAGCCAGAAGGTTCTCCTTCCTTCCACAGCTGTAGTTGGGGACATTGGCTTCTCCAGTGGAGAGAATGTCCAGCAAGGCATCTGAAGTCGTAAAGGGCTCAAATAGTTGTCATGGATGTCATAGCCAAGTGTGAGATTGTGCAGGAGCTGGGAGTTCTTGTTGACCGTTTGAATAGCAAAAATGAATTGTAAGCCATTTAAAAACCATAAGATTCCCTATTGTAAAAGAAAGGTTTCTAATTATAATCAAAAGCAACAACAAATATTTTTTTAAAAAATTAAATCCTCTTTGTCTCCACAAACCTACTGAATTTTAACTAGACTCTACTGATTCAAAAGCAAGCATCACTACTGTAAATAAAATCCAGTAATTAAGAAATGAATTAAATGAATGAACTGGGAGAAGAATAAAATCTGGAATTCTTTCATGGTTTTTTTAGCACCATCTGTGGATCTGAGTCTTTTCCACAAAATAAGACAAAAGAGAGAAGCCATGGAAATGGAAATTATTCAGGAAATCAGACAAGTGCTGCAATATAGGAATAAATGAAATAAGAAGAAAAGGAGTATATTAAAAATGCAAATGGAAGGAATGCAGTTCCTGAATTACCCTAGATCAGGCTGAATAGAAGGAGCCATGTTGAAAAGCCAAGAAGTTTGCAACATTGTGGATAAAGTGGTGAATATACTAACGAGATGGTCTCCTGGCCTGTAATAGCTCACTGGACTGTTTTCATCCTGATGCTCCAAACTCAACGGGCATTTCAGTCCATGCTTCCCAGAGACTGGCATGGACACCAGCAGAAGCAGAAGCAGAATCAGGAGGTCCATCATTCATGGGGCTTCAGTCTGCTTTCGTGGAAGGCAGCCACTGGAGAAGTAGCATAAGACCTCAAAGCTCTGGATGGTCATAATTACAGAGAGAAATATTTTCTCCTCTTGGGATCCTAAACTTCCTCTATGCAGAGGAGAGACTGGAAAAATGCATCCAAGTGAAAAATCACAGATCCACTCCCGAGAGCACTTTTGTTGTGGTTGTGTGTCTTTCCTGTCAGGACATGTTCAGAAATTGATGCTGGAAGAAGGGAGTTCAGAAACCAGGGAGTTGACTTCTGCTGTTCTTCAGCATGCCCTCCTTTGTGGAACAAAGAGTAAAAATAAGGAACAAAAGTGGGATCTACTCTCAGAACCACCCTGTTATGGTGAAAGATGCAAAGATCTGCCCTAACAGAGGCTGCTAGTTCTGAAACCCTTCTAGTGGATGTGATGGCCACCAGAAGGCTACCTTAATAGGCATGAAATGTAGACCAATAGTGGCTCGAAGGGAGTTCCTGTAAGAGTCCACAGGATTTTTTTTTTTTATTTTTTTTATTTTTTATTATTTTATTATTTTATTATTTTATTTATTTATTTATTTATTTATTTATTTATTTATTTATTTATTTATTTATTTATTTGACTTATATGCGCCCTGAGGACTCAGGCTACAATAATAAAAACAATGATACAAAATTAAAAACTATTACACTCAAAGTCTCATAAGACCATTAAAATTTAAAGCTACAACTAAAAACCCTCCCCCCTTCAATCAAGTCCCATGTATGATACCTGTGGACAACCAGCGGACGTAGATTCGATGCCTGTCTGAGAAATCTGTGGACTAAAGGATGGTGAGCACTAGATACCAATGACCCCATGGATAAGACAGAAGTCAAAGCTGCTATCGGTCTGCAAAGAGAATTTAATTTAATTTAATTTAATTTAATTTAATTTAATTTAATTTAATTTTTATAAAAAAATTATTATTTTCCAAAGACAAACAAAACAAACAAACATAAAAACATAAACCAATAACAATTTCAAGTGTGTCGATCAGTCACGAATCTCAGTGCCATCTCCTCACCATCAATACTTTCTATTACAGAAAAAAACTATACAATGCAAACAAGAAGTAATAGAAAGAAAAAAGGTACAACCACCTATTTTCTATTTAGAATGTTCTCAAAAACTTATGCATTTTAATTCATACATTACCTAAATTATCTCCTCTATTAACCAATATCATTATTGTTAACTCTCTACAATATTATAATCTCTATATTATATTTTCATTCAGCAATTTTATTTATCTCCATTATATCCATATATTACCACGCTTTTTTGTCCAACCATTGATAGAACATATTCCATATCTTATAAAACTGTTTTTCTTCTTGATCTCTGATTTCAAATGTCAATCTGCTCATTTCGGCACAGTCCAAAATTCTCTTAATCACTTCCTCCTGCTCAGGTATCTTATCATTTCTCCAATTTTTAGCAAATATAATTCTAGCAGTTGTCAATACATTAACAATCAGATATTTCAACTCTTTGCTGAATGTCTCTGGTAAAATTCCCAATAAAAATATCTCAGGTTTCAAGTCTATATGTTGTTGTGTCATTTTTCCAACCACGTGTGATTTTAGTCCAATATCTTTTGCATCAGCACAAGTCCACCACATATGGTAATAGGAGCCAGGTATCTGATGACATTTCCAACTCTTATCCGATTTATCTTTAAACATTCTTGCAATCCTTCTCAGGGATAGGTGCCACCTGTAAAACATCTTATACAAATTTTCTTTATATGCAGTTGACATTGTCATTTTATAATTCTGATCCCATAGTGTTTGCCATCTCTCTAAATCTATCCCATAACCAAATTTTTTTCCCCAAGCAATCATTGTTTCCTTAACCTGTTCCTCCTCCATTCTAACTTCTAATAAGTGTCCATAAAGTTTTTTAATTACTTTTTCATTGGTACCCATCAAAATTTTATCCAATTCAGTTTGCTTATTATAAATACCTTCAGCCTTAACATCCTCATCATATCTAGATTGTATTTGCAAATATGAAAAACCAATTCATTTTTATTCCTTGTTCTTGTAGTGTTTGCATCGATTTGAGTTCACCCTTTTCATTTAAAATCTCTTCATATCTAATTGTTTGTTCCTTTTTATATATTATGGATATGAAAAAGCTTCAATAGTAGATACCCATAATGGAATTTGTATATAGTGTTGTTTTTAATTTTTCCCAGTTTCAAAACAAGGCTTCTCGAATATAATTTATTTATAATTTATTTATTTATTTATTAATGGGACTTATATGCCGCCCCATCTCCGAAGACTCCACAAAAAACAACAACAATAATAAATAATTTAAAAGCAGATTAAACTAAATAAGCCCCATTACAACTACAAATTCGACCCATAAAAATTATCCTATAAAAACTATCCCATAAAAACCATCCCATCCCAGAAAATCACAACCCGAATATAATGCCTTCTAAAATATCCTTGCTTTTTAGTTCCCTTATACCATAAAAAAGTATGCCATCCTAGTAGTAAATCATGATCTTCTAAAGTTAATAATCTATTATTTCTCAGCATTATCCATTCCTTCACCCACATCAGACTTGCAGCTTGATAATACAATTCCCAATTGGGCAGTGCAAACCCCCTCTTAACCTTGCATCTTGTAGTAGTTTAAGTTTAATTCTTGGTTTTTTTCCATGTCATATAAATTTTGATACCGTTTTGTTTAAATCCTCAAAAATCTCTTTCCCCAGTCTAATTGGTATCGTTTGAAATAAATATAAAATTCTAGGTAAATCTTAACTGTTGATATTCTACCAATAAGAGATAATTGCATATTTTCCACCTTTCCAGGTCTGTCGCTATCTGCTGCTTAAGTTTAATATAATTATCTTCTTTCAGTGTACTACATCTTGATGTAATATATATTCCTAAGTATTTAACCTTACTTGTGATCTGAATCTCTAATATATCTTCTAGCTCTTTCTTACGTTTTGCTAACATATTCTTTGTTAGGATCTTTGTTTTATCTTTGTTAATTTTAAACCTGCCACCATTCCATATTCTTCTATTTTCTCTATCAATTTAGGTGCTGATTTAAGTGGATCCTCTAGTATGAATACCAGGTCATCTGCAAACGCCTGTAATTTATATTCTTCTTTTTTTAATTTTCATTCCTTTTATTTCTTCATCTTCTCTGATGGCTCTATTCAGCACTTCTAATGTTAAAAGGCCCTCCTCAAAGAAGCCTGCCTTGGACCCAGCCGTTTGGAACAACTATCGTCCAGTCTCCAACCTTTGCTTTTTAGTGAAGGTTGTTGAAATCATGGTGGTTCAGCAGCTTCCCTTGTTCCTGGAGGAAGCTGATTATTTAGACCAGTATCAATCGGGCTTCAGGGCGGACACACACAGAGACAGCATTGGTCGCACTGATGGATGATCTCTGGAGGGCTCGGGACAGGGTTTTTCCTCTGTCCTAGTCCTGTTAGATCTCTCAGTGGCTTTCGATACCATCGACCATGGTATCCTTCTGCAGCGTGCTCCAAGGATTGGGGGTGGGGGGCACTGTTTTACGGTGGTTCTCCTCCTTCCTCTCCGGTCATTTGCAGTTGGTGTTGGCAGGGGGGCAGAGGTCGGCCCCAAGGCCCCTCACTTGTGGGTGCCTCCTTGTCCGTTCTCTCACCCCTCCTGTTTAATATCTACATGAAACCGCTGGGCGAGATCATCGAGTTTTGGGGTGAGGTATCATCAGTATGCTGATGATACCCAGCTTTATATCTCCACCCCAGACCAGATCAGTGATGCTCTCTCCGTGATGTCCCGGTGTCTGGAGGCAGTACGGGTCTGGATGGGGAGTAATAGGCTTCAGCTCAACCCCACCAAGACTGAGTGGCTGTTCTTACCGGCATCTTGGTCTTTATTGGATGTACCACCTTTGGTCATGGGGGAAGGTGTTGCCCCCGTGGATAGGGTGAGGAATCTGGGCATCCTCCTGGATTCACAGCTCAGTTTGGAGGAGCATGTGGGAGCTGTGGCCAGGGGGGCTTTTGCCCAGGTTTGGCTGGTTTGCCAGCTCCGCCCTTATTTGGACCGAGATGCCCTTCAACGGTTACTCATGTGCTCATCACCTCCAGAATCGACTACTACTGCAACGCTCTTTACATGGGGCTGCCCTTGCGGATGACCCGGAGGTTACAGCTGGTGCAGAATGCGGCCGCCCGGGCTGTGATGGGAGTATCCCAATACTCCCATGTTACACCCTCCTGTGCGGCTTGCATTGTTGCCGGTTGTCTCCCGGGTCCTTCAAGGTGCTAGTAACTACTTATAAAGCCCTAAATGGCTTGGGTCCAGGGTACTGCGGGAACACCTCCTGCCAGCATCACTTTTCGATCGCCCTGTTCGATCTCATAAGAGGGGCCTCCTTAGGATACCGTCAGTCAGACATTGTCAGCTGGCGGTTCCCAGGGCTAGGCCTTCTCCGTGGGGTGCCTGCCCTCTGGAATCAGCTCCCCGGATCTCCGTTTGGCCCCGACCTCGCCTCCCTCCTTCTGCCGAGACCTGAAGACCTGGTTGTTTCAACAGGCCGGCCTGGAATGACCGGGGGGGCAGGGTTTTAATTTTCTTAATGTTTTAATGTATTTGGCTTGTTTTATTTAATTGTTTTTTATTGTAAATTGCTCTGTTTTAATGTTTGCCGCCCTGACTCCTTAGGAGTATGGTGGCATACAAGTCGAAATAAATAAATAAATAAATAAATAAATAAATAAATAAATAAAACAGCAGAGGGGACAGAGGGCAACCTTGTCTAGTTCCTTTTCTTATCTCTATAGATTCTGTCAATTCTCCATTTACCAAAATCTTCGCTGTTTGCTTATTGTATTGTCTCAATGGCCTGTATAAAATTTTTCCCAAAGCTCATTTGTGCCATTTGCAATATCATGAAATGCCAATTCAAATTGTCAAAGGCTTTTTGTGCATCTAAAAAATCAGTGCCATCTGTTTTTCAGGATGTTCTTCATAGTATTCCAAAGTATCTAAAATTATTCTCACATTTTGCTTAATTTGTCATTTTGGCAAGAATCCATTTTGATCCATATGAATAAATTCATTTAGATATCTTTTCGTTCTTTCTGCCAGAATTGAAGCAAAAATTTTGTAGTCTGAGTTCAACAGTGAAATAGGTCTGTAATTTTTAACTTGTTGTAAGTCCATTTCTTCTTTAGGTGTAAGGGTAATATAAGCTTCCAGCCATGTCTCAGGTATTCTCTTTTTAATAACAACACTTCATTCATAACTTCTAAAAGATGGGTGCTTAACACCTCCTGAAAGGTCTGGAATTCCGCCGGTAAGCCGTCTGGACCTGGTGCTTTTCCAATGTTTTGTTTCTTCAGGGCTTCTGTCAATTCCATCATGGTTA
>CM019165.1:16692465-16722757 GCA_009733165.1 Naja naja
AATATAAATAAATAAATAAATAAATAAATAAATAAATAAGATAGACAAAAGTGTAATAACATTGTTTGGAAAACACTGAAAACTGGGAAAAACTGGGAAAAGAAATTAAAATTAGTGGATGAAATAATTGAAACAAGATTATAGAAGTTAGAGAAAGGGGAGAAATGTGGAAAATATTAGAATTGTTATGACAAATGGAATAGAATATATAAAATGAGTGGGTAATTGAAATTTTATCTGTATGGAAAGGTGAAGGTCCAGAAGCACACTGTTCTCAAAAGAATTTTTTTTTATGTTTTTGTTTTGTTATGTGTCTGTGTATGTTTTGTGTAAAAATAATAAAATTTTGATTTTAAAAAAAGATTTTTGCACTGCTGTTGGGAGGAAAAACTTCCTGGACAATCAGTACTTTGAAGAAATCATTGAATAATGGTGCAAAGCTTTTAGTGACAGGGAACCAAGATGAGTGATCTTCAGCAAGGCTTCTTGGCTAGCTAGAAGGATTGACATTCAAATGTGAGTTTACATACCCTTTCGGTCCTCTCGCCCCTCTTGTTCAACATCTATATGAAGCCGCTGGGTGAGATCATCCTTGGTTTTGGAGTTGTATATCTCCACTCCAAACCAAATCAGTGATGCCCTCTCCGTGATATCCTAGTGCCTGGATGTGGTACAGAACGGGATGGGCAGGAACATGCTTCAGCTCAACCTGGCCAAGACTGAGTGGCTGTGCATACAGGCATCTCGGTCCAGTCAAGAAATTCCACCTTTGGTCATAGGGGGAGAGGTGTTGCCCCCCTGTGGACAGGGCACAAAACCTGGGGGTCCTCTTGGATTCATGGCTAAGGTTAGAGGAGCAGGTGGGAGCCGTGGCTAGGGGGGCTTTTGCCCAGGTTCGGCTGGTTCACCAGCTACACCCATATCTGGACCAAGATGCCCTTTGCATGGTCACCCATGCACTTGTCACCTCCTGACTCGACTACTGCAATGCTCTCTATTTAGGACTGCCCTTGCATACCATCCGGAGGTTTCAACTGGTGCAGAATGCGGCTGCGCGGGTTGTGATGGGTGTTTCCCGGTACTCCCATGTTATGCCCCTCGTGAGCTGCATTGGCTACCAGTTGCCCTCTGGGTGAGATTCAAGATTTTGGTGTTAACATTCAAAGTCCTACATAGTCCACAAAGTCCACAAAGTCCAGGATATTTACGGGAACGTCTCCTGCCTGGCATCGAATGCCAATCGCCTGTGTGAACCCACAGACAGGGACTACTGGGTGCCATCCGCAAGCCAGTGTCGGCTGGTGGAGCCCCGGGGGAGGGCCTATTCTGTGGCAGTTCCCACCTTGTGGAACCAGCTGCCCCTGGGGCTTCGTGGCCCCTGATCTTTGCTCTCGCCATGATCCTAAGACCTGGCTGTTTGAACAGGCTGGACTGGACTGACCTCTTGGGAGGGGTTTTAAATTTTATTAACTGTTTTAGTGTTTTAATCGTTGGGCTTGTTGTAGATTTAATATTGTTTTATCTATTTATTGTCTGTTTTAGTGTCCCTTCGGAGAGGGGCAGCATACAAGTCCAATAAATTATGATGATGATGATGATGATGAATCAAACAAAGTTGGCATCCGGTTTGAGCCTCTTCACGAATGGACGAAAACCATGACTGTGTATGGTTTCGATCCATGCTGCCGCTGGAGCACCCCGGCGGATGGTTTGGGGTTAAAACCACCCCATAGAGGTGGTGAAGAGGGGGGAGCTGCCAGCAGGGTCGAGGAGAGCCACATCTCCTCCCCAGCTGGGTTTTTTCCCTTTCCAAAGGTGGTTGCAGTGGTGGCCAGAAATGGCCACCTCAAAGAAGAACTCTACCGGACAAGAGCATGCAGGAGGAAGTTTGAAAGAGAAAGTTTGACAGACTGGCTCTGACACTGAAAACAACTGTCTAAGGTACCTGGTTGAACAGAAAATAATATTATCCCTAAAAGACTTTTAAAGTGGCGAAGAAAAGTGAAAGGAAAAAGAAGTGGTGTTTCTTTTTTTTCTCTCTAATACTGACAGTTCTAAATGGCTTGAAATATTTTGGTATAAGAATTGGATACTAATCCACTTTTTTTTTTTTAATTACATATATGCATCTCCGAGACTCAGGGCTTACAATTTTGGGATACAACCCAGTGTGCTCAGCATTCATTCCATTGTATATGCCTGCTTATTACTAAGCGGCATTTTACAAGGTCAGCTAATTGCCCCCAACAATCTTGGGTCCTCATTTACCTACCCCAGAGGATGGAAGGCTGAGTCAACCTGGTGGGATTCAGCCTACAGTAATTGTGACAGCTGGATCTTAAGAGCAGGCATTTACAGCCTGAGCACCAAGGTCCCACTTTGACATTAATAGGCTATTGTCAGCAGAAAATAAAGTGTCAAAGGGATAAAGATTTCTGAATAAGCTTAAAGAATTTAAAAAAAGAGAGAGAGAGAAAGAAAGAAAATAGAGGAAGAAGTCTAAAAAGAGGATGGAGTCTGGAAACGGAGGATACCACCTGGATTTAAGCAGCACTGAAAGTGAAATTGTGACAAGATTTTTTTTAAAAAAAGAATACATTGTAACTGAAACTTTGTTGCAAGCCGATAAAGCCTCTGAAAAGTGAAAATGAGAAAAGAAGTAAGAAATAACCTTGGATTTTTGGAGGACTTCTGGAAGCTTGCACAGTGGATTTTAAAACTAACTGGGGGTTGTTTTCAAAAAACAAAAAAATCTCTTTCAAAATGCCATCACTTTTTGAAGAAGTAAAAATGTTACTTAAAGACTATGAAGAAGAGGCCCAATTGATAGAAATGGAGATCCTGAAATATGTGAAACAACAGGAAGCACCAGCTGAACAAGAAGGGCGGGACAAAGAAGAAGCCATCTTTAATGATCCAATAACTTTAAGTGTGGTTAAGAAAAAGGGGAAGAGGGAAAGAGAGTTAAAAATCTGAAACAACAACCCAAAAAAAGTATAATCTGAAAAGTAAATTTAATACTGTAAGAAACCAGAAGGGAGGATTGTAGAGAATTAGAGAGAAAAGGAAATAAAAAGGGAAGGGAAAAGAAGATGGGGGGATGGAAAAGAAAGTTACAAAAGATTGAATCGAGATATACAGCAACAAGGAAAGTATATAAGATTTAAAGGAATAAATTCAATTGGGCTTAGAGATAATGGTTAAAATCTAACTTAAAGAGAGGATTCTGCAAGGGTACATGAGATAACATGGTTATATTAGAAATAGATAGAAGAAAATGTCTTAGATGATTACAGTGATGTGTATTTTTTTTTTAATAAGTAAATGAGGTAAAGAGGATAAGAGAATAAGACCTTTAATGATTTAAAATGAAAGTATAAAACTAAAAGAAGTATGGAATGCTTTAATACTGTTTTTGTGGTTGAAATACTGTGATATGTTAAATGGCAATAAAATGGAAATATTTTAAATAGAAATGAATGAATAAGAGGGTTATTAATATTAATGGTTGATTTGAATTTGAATAGAAATAATTATCTTAGTTATTATTGTTATCTATATGCACATTTTCTTTTTTCTTTGTTAAGAATTTAATGGATATTTGTAAAGGAATTGTACCAAGGAGAATCTGATTGATAATAGTTAGATGGGACGGATGGTTTTTATGGGATAGTTTTAAGGGATATTTTATGGGTGTACTGCAATTGTAATGGGGCTTATTTAGTTTAATCTGCTTTTAAATTATTTATTGTTGTTGTTGTTTTATTTGTAAGCCAGTCTTGGAGATGGGGGCATATAAGTCCCATTAATAAATAAATAAATAAATAAATAAATAAATAAATAAATAAATAAATAACTGTAAAGGTGAAACTTAAATGTTAAATAATAATTTGAATAGACAATAATTAAAAGAGATAGAGGTGTTATTCTCCAGATTAGTAATTACAGGGCAAAATATGTTTTATAAGATAGCATAAAATTGTAAACAGGACAGATAAAAGTGTAAAAATGTTGATTGGAAAGATATTGAAAACTGGAAAAAGAAATGCAATTAAACATAGAAAGAAATGGAATAATTGAAATAAGTTTATAGAAGGTAGAGAAAGGGGAAAAACCATGGAAAGAAATAGTGAAAATTGTTATGAGAAATGCATTAGAATATATAAGGTAATTGAGTAATTGAATCTATATCTGTATGGAGAGGTGATGACTCGAGAGCATACTGTTCTCACCAAAAGAACTTTTATGTTTATGTTTTTTGTGTTTCTTTTTCATGTTTCAAAACATATATCTATGTTTTGTTTGTGTATGTTTGTCTAAAAACAATTTTAAAAAATTGGCAAAAAAAAAGAATCAAACCAAGTTGTTTAACCCTGGACAGATTCTGGATGGATCAGAGGTAATTATTGTGGTCGTCTGTGGTAGATAAGAAGCCCCTGTAAATTTTCTCTGTGTTAAATAGAATAGCAGATAACAATTTTGAAGTTTTGAAATTTAATTTTATCGTTGGATTGCCTGTTAACTACATTTTTATATACAGCAGATAGATGACAAGTCAGATAATTGCAAATAGATGTATAGTTTATAATTGTGAGGCTATTTTGCAAGGGGAGAAACTATTATTGCTGTATTGTATTCAACTGGGGGACAATATGCGTGTTTTGTCTGTTTTTAATGCACAATTTAAAAATGTTTTTTCTTGTTTTGTCTTGTCTTTGTAATAGTTTTATTGTCCAAAACTTGTATTTTACCTTTTTGAATAAAATAAAATTTAATAAGACGAACATCAAATTTCCAGAAACAATATTTATGATTAGCACACAAGTAAAAGCAGTAGAAAAATTTCTGATTTTTAGCAACTAGGATTTTACTAACAATAGAGTCTCATATAACAACATGAATGATAGATTGGAAGAAAGATGAGGGATACTAAAGTTGATATGTACAGGTGAAAATCAAAAAATTAGAATATCGTTCAAAAGTTCATTTATTTCCGTAATGCAGCTTAATGGTGAAACTAATATATGAGATAGACTTATTACATGAAAAACAAGATAGGTCAAGCCGTGATTTGTCATAATTGTGATGATTGTGGCTTATAGCTCATGAAAACCCCAAATCCACAATCTCAGAAAATTAGAATATTGTGAAAAGGTGCAATATTCTAGGCTCAAAGTGTCCCACTCTAATCAGCTAATTAAGCTATAACACCTGCAAAGGGTTCCTGAGCCTTTAAATGGTCTCTCAGTCTGGTTCAGTAGGAATCACAATCATGGGAAAGACTGCTGAACTGACAGTTGTGCAGAAAACCATCACTGACACCCTCCGTAAGGAGGAAAGCCTCAAAAGTATTTGCAAAAGAAGTTGGATGTTCCCAAAGTGTTGTATCAAAGCACATTAATAGAAAGTTATGTGGAAGGGGAAAATGTGGGAGAAAAGGTGCACAAGCAGCAGGGATGACCGCAGCCTGGAGAGGATTGTCAGGAAAAGGCCATTCAAAAGTGTTGGGGACTTTCACAAGGAGTGGACTGAGGCTGGAGTCAGTGCATCAAGAGCCACCACACACAGACAGATCCTGGACATGGGCATCAAATGTCGTCAGAAGCGTCTTACCTGGGCTAAAGAAAACAGACCTGGTCTGTTGCTCAGTGGTCCACAATCCTTTTTCTGATGAGAGCAACTTTTGCATCTCATTTGGAAACCAAGGACCCAGAGTCTGGAGGAAGAATGGAGAGGCACACACTGCAAGGTGCTTGAAGTCCAGTGTGAAGTTTCCACACTCTGTGTTGATTTGGGAGCCATGTCATCTGCTGGTGTTGGTCCACTGTGCTTCATTAAGTCCAGGGTCACGCAGCCATCTACCAGGAGATTTTGGAGCACCTCATGCTTCCTTCCACAGATGACCTTTATGGGGATGCTGACTTCATTTTCCAGCAGGACTTGGCACCTGTCCACACTGCCAAAAGCACCAAAATCTTGTTCAATGACCATGGGATTACTGTGCTTGATTGGCCAGCAAACTCACCTGACCTGAACCCCATAGAGAATCTATGGGGCATTGCCAGAGAAAGATGAGAGACATGAGACCGAACAATGCAGAAGAGCTGAAGGCCGCTATTGAAGCATCCTGGTCTTCCATAACACCTCAGCAGTGCTATAGGCTGGTAGCTTCCATGCCACGCCGCATTGAGGCAGTAATTACTGCAAAGGGGCCCAAACCAAGTACTGAGTACATATACATGCTTATACTTTTCAGAGGTCTGATATTGTTCTATGTACAATCCTTCTTTTATTGATTGCATGTAATATTCTAATTTTCTGAGATTGTGGATTTGGGGTTTTCATGAGCTATAAGGCATAATCATCACAATTATGACAAATCACGGCGTGACCTATCTTGTTTTGCATGAACTATCTTGTTTCATGATAGATTCTCTATCCTGTTTTGCATGTAATGAGTCTATCTCATATATTAGTTTCACCTTTTATTTATTTATTTATTTATTATTTATTTATTAATTTGACTTATATGCCGCCCCCTCTCCCAAGGACTCAGGGCGGCTCACAGCTAAAATACAATAATAACAATAAATTACCTAAAAATATATTAAACAAATTGTAAGCCGAATTAAAATTAAAACCCCAAAATTAAAATAAACAAACCCCAAAGAGTCAGCACAGCCCAGATTGTAAAAACAGCCAGGTTTTTAACTCGTGGTGGAAGGTGCGGAGATCGGGAGCCAGCCGGAGCTCCAGCGGAAGAAGATTCCATAAAGTGGGGGCCGCCACAGAGTAGGCCCTCCCGGTCCCCACCAGGACATTGAGTCGGATGGCACCCGAGGAGACCCCGTCTGTGTGCCCATACAGGGCGGTTGGTATTTGATGCTGGGAGGAGTTGTTCTCGTAGATATCCTGGACCCATGCCATGTAGGACTTTGAATGTTAACACCAAAACCTTGAATCTCACCCGGAGGGCAACTGGAAGCCAATGCAGGCCGCGCAGGAGGGGTGTGATATGGGAGTATTGGGGGGCTCCCATCACTACCCACGCGGCCACATTCTGCACCAGCTGAAGCCTCCAAGTGGTATGCAAGGGCAGTCCTAAATAGAGAGCATTGCAGTAGTCAAGTCGGGAGACAATGAGCGCCTGAGTGATCGTGCACAGGGCATCTTGGTCCAGATATGGGCACAACTGGCGAACCAGCCAGACCTGGGCAAAGGCCCACCTGGCCACGGCTCCCACCTGCTCCTCCAACTTGAGCCGTGAATCCAGGAGGACCCCCAGATTCCGTGCCCTGTCCACGGGGGGTAACACCTCCCCCATGACCAAAGATGGAGCCTCCGAACTGGACCGAGATGTCGGTATGCACAACCACTCTGTCTTGGCTGGGTTGAGTCGAAGCATGTTCCTGTCCATCCAGATCCACACCGCTTCCAAACAACGGGACATCACAGAGAGAGCATCACTGATGTTGTCCGGGGTGGAGATGTATAACTGCGTATCATCAGCATACTGATGATAGCTCACCCCGAAACCATGGATGATCTCACCCAGCGGCTTCATATAAATGTTGAACAAGAGAGGGAGAGGACCGACCCTGGGGTACCCACAAGTGAGAGACAGACCTCTGCCTGCCAACACCGAATGTCCTGAGAGGTCACTGTAAACAGTGCCCCCCGAGCGCTGCAACAGGATACCATGGTCGATGGTATCAAAAGTCACTGAAAGGTCTAACAGGACCAGGACAGAGGAAAAACCCCTGTCCCGAGACCTAGAGAGATCATCAATCAGCGTGACCAATGCTGTCTCTGTGCTGTACCCGGGTTGGAAGCCCGATTGGTACGGATCCAGGTAGTCCGCTTCCTCCAGGAAAAGTGGCAATTGCTGCGCCACCACACTCTCAACAACCTTCGCTAAGAAGCGAAGGTTGGAGACTGGACAAAAGTTGTTCAACACGGCTGGGTCCAGGGCAGGCTTCTTCAGAAGGGGCCTCACCACCGCCTCTTTCAAGGGCAGGGAACAGCCCTCCCTTAACGGCGTTGACCACTGCCGGAGCCAGCCGCGTGACCTCCCTGGAGGCATAAACCAACCAGGAAGGGCACTGGTCCAATAAACATGTGGTGGAACTCAGCCGCTGCATGATCCTGTCCACTTCATCCTCAGAAACAGGATCGAACTCATCCCAGATCACATTGGCCAGACCGCCGCCTCCCTTTCTCAGACCACTGCAAGTCCAAGCGCAACCCTTCCCGGATCCGAGCAATGTTATCCTGCAGATACAGACCAAATTCTTCAGCTCTGCCCCACAGAGGTCCGCCACCCCCCAACTGTAAGAGGGAGCGGGCAACCCCAAACAGGGTGGCTGGGTGGTTATCTGCGGATGCTATTTATTTATTTATTTATTTATTTATTTATTTATTTATTAATGGGACTTATATGCGCCCCATCTCCCAAGACTCGGGTGGCTTACAATAAAACAACAACAATAAATACTTAAAAAGAATTAAACTAACAGTCCCAATTACAATTACCAAATACAAAACTTAAAATCAGTCAAAATCTAAAACCACCCTCCCAAGGGTCACAGCCCAGATTGGTCAAATAACCAGGTCTTCAGGTCATGGCGGAAGGTGGGAGGTCAGGGCCAGGCGGAGCCCCAAGGGAAGTTGATTCCAGAGGTCGGGGACTGCGACAGAGTAGGCACGTCGTCGGAGGACCACCAGCCGGCATTGCCCGGCCGATGGGACCCCAAGGAGTCCCTGTCTATGACTTCACAGGCGGTTAGTATTCGATGTCGGCAGCAGTCGCTCCCTTAAGTAATAAGGACCCATGTCATGTAGGACTTTGTTTGTTAAAGTTAAGACCTTGAATCTCACCCGGAGAGCAACCGGCAACCAATGCAGGCAGCGCGAGGAGGGGCTAACATGGGAGAACCGGGAAACTCCCATCACCGCCCGCGCCGCTGCATTTTGCACCAGCTGCAATCTCCGGATGGTATGCAAGGGTAGTCCTAAATAGAGAGCATTGCAGTAGTCGTCGCAAGTAACAAGGGCATGAGTGACTGCACGCAGGCCATCCCGTCCAGGAACGGCGGCTGGCGAACCAGCCGGACCTGGGCAAAGGCCCCCCTGGTGACGGGGGGAGGAGAAGTAAGATCTCCTCGCCGCCCCCACAGCTACCAGGTAAGTCCTAATATGGGCTCTCAACTGGGCTTGGTCGGATCCAGAGCGGTCGCCTCCACCTACTCTCTAGTCCCTTCTACGAAGCCATCTCCGGAGCTCCTCGGTGTACCAGGGAGCTGACCGGGATCTGCCAGTAAGGGGATGCATGGGGACAACCCTGTCAAGAGCCCCCACGGCCGACTGTTGCCAGGTAGGGACCTCGGCGGGCTGTGGGTGAGGATGCAGGAAAAACCCCAGTTCTGCCTGGAACCTCTCAGGGTCCATCAGGCCTGGGGCGGAACCATCTAAGTGGCTCCTCAGCCCAGCGGTGTGGGGTGGCTTGATGGAAGACCAGCCATAGGAGATAGTGGTGTGACCATGGAACAGGACGGATTACTGTAACACCGTTCCCCAGGCCACTACGCCACCGCTCTGAGACAAAAACCAGGTCGAGCATATTGCCCCCCTCGTGAGTCGGGCCATCTATTATCTGGGTCAGACCCATGGACTCCATGGAGGCCATAAATTCCTGGGCCAACCCCGACGCCACCCCCAAGGAGGGCAGGTTGAAGTCACCCAGAACTATAAGCTCTGGGAACTCCACCGCCACCCCGAGATGGCATCGAGCAGCCCAGGCAGGGCGGCTGATACACAGCTGGGGGACAGGTATGTAAGCAGCACGCCCATCCGACCCCTAGGCCCGAACCTCAAGAGGACGGACTCACACCCGCCTATCTCCGGAGCAGGGACCTCCCTTGGAAACAGGGTCTCCGGAATAACAACAGCCACCCCTCCACCCCTTCCCTGGGGTCGAGACCGGTGCATAACCCGAAAACCTGGGGGGCAGATATCAACCAGAGGGACTCCACCCTCCGGCCCCAGCCAGGTCTCAGTGATGCAGGCCAGGTCCGCAGCCTCCTCCTCAATGACCTCCCGGAGGAGAGGTGCCTTATTCACCATGGACCTGGCATTAAAATACACCAGCCGGAGCCCAGGGGTCCTAGATCCCAAACCCCCCAGGGATTGAGAAGAGGCCAAGGGGTTGGAGCGCGCCACGGCTCAGATGCAGCAGGGACACACTCCCCTAACATGATACGGCCCCCCTCCTCATCGGCTCCTACCCAATCCAACCACCCTGGGAATCGGAGCCCCCACTATTCTGCCTGGAGTCCCGCAGCCCCCACGCTCCCCCCAACCCCAGCCCTGACTCGGGCTTTTAAGTTGCATTACGGAAATAAATGAACTTTTACATGATATTCTAATTTTTGAGTTTCACCTGTATGTTTCTGAAAATGCTCTCAAAATCGTAGTTAACTGGACATGGACTCAGAGTCAGCAGGTGAGGCTCATGAAAAGAAGGCAAATGCAGCCATTAGGATGTCAGGAAGTGAGCGTTCTGGTTTGGGGAGACCCCAACTCAAGGACCAGGTCCCCTTGAAGGCACCACACTTGGAGGAGAATATGCACAAAATCTACATGAACTTCAGGAAGGGATAAATAAGCCAAGGAAGAGCTCAAAGGAGCTGCTCTTAGCCTGGATGAAAGACCAGAAGGAGAAGAGCTGAAGATCAGGAGTCTAGGAGCCCCTTTGCAACTGACACAATCTCGGTTGGCTAAGGGAGGATGCAGCCCTCTTTCAATCACTGACACACGTTACACATGAGGATAACATCTGCTCACTATTATTCCATAGTGTCAGTCAAGGAAAAGTGAATTCAGTTACAAGAGAGAAGATTTTAGATGAATGAAGGGAAAAAATATCCTAAAAGGATGAGCTGTTTTACAGCTGAGGCAGTGAAGCAGAGCAGTTCAGTCTCCTCTTCATGGATTGTCTGAATGCAAAGACTGAGCAGCCATTAGTCAGAGAAGCTTGAACTGGGATTCCTGCAGAGAGGAGGGGTTGGGCTAGATGGTCACAGGGGCTCTTACAAATTCATAATTTTAAAATTCTGTGATCCTATTTGTAAACCATACATGCAGGAATTTATTTATGTACACAGCCTTTTAGCACTAGCCATGTTTAATATCCAAAATTCTCTATCCTGCTACCAATTCTTTCTTCCCCCTGAACAATTAGATTGCCCTAATCTGGAGATCTTTTGTAGCACAAGTAGGGTAAAGGATGACCAGACTGAGCCTGAGTGAGGGGGTCAAAGGCACCATTAGTCTTGAGTCCCATCCACAGGAGATCTGGGTCCAGCCCCACCCCGAGAATTCTGTGGACCCTTGTCTACTGCCTGTTTGCCTTGACCATTCGGTTCCAATTCTTGTGGACAGCATGAGCCTGGGGTGAACCTTTATGTTCATTTGAACTGCCTGGACTTCATGATTTCCCTGCACTTGACAAGCAGATTGAGACGATTCCCCTCCTTCTCCTTTGGGCTCCTTCTCCAAAGGAACCAAGATTAATGGACCCCTATTGGGACCCCATACCTGCCATGGCTGCAGCCTTGGAGACCCCAACCTCTCTTCGCCCTCCTTCCTTCTCCTCCTCTTTCTGGAGGAATAGGCGGCATTCATGGCCTGGGCCAGATACTGAATGATAAAGTATGATTGGGGGTCATTTTCAAACTGGTTCCTGTTCCTTTTCCACTGGGTCTCCAATGGGGTTTTCTGTGCATCTTCTGCAGCCTTTGACAGAACGGATGTGCTTAAGAAAACACGAAAATAAAGATTTAAAAATTGTACTTCCACAAAGAAATAGGGTTCAAAGGAAGCAAGCACTGGCCTTTCTTTTGCCATATAGCTAAAGTTCCAAATACTATGGATATATTTGAGAAGTCTGTGGTTGCTTATCTCATACCCTACAAAATTTGTGATGATCCAGACTTTCCCTTCAGTGGGTCCTGACAAAGCCTCAAATGTTAAATGGAAAGGAAGAATTCTGTCCACAATGGAATCAAATTCCATGAAGTGAACAAAGATGTTGACTTGTTTCCACTTAGAGAGGGCCTCCCTGAGGGCTGCTGTAGGTCCAGTTGTTGAGAATTGCTGTGATATAACAACACAAATCCCATTCCTGATAAGCATAGGAGTAAAAATTCTCATGAACTTCTCTCCATTTTCTGTGTCTGAAGCAAAGAGACCAATCAAGGTCCATCTGAAGTGGAGAAGGAGTTGGACAATTGCTAGGTGCAGGAATCCTTTTGGGAGTAACTCATTGAAAAGGGGAATTGACTTTTCTCACTTAAAGCCTCTGAAGAAGTTTGATAACTGAACTGAAAAAGCAATGACAAATGTGTTATATTTAGGGTCAAATCAAGTCCAAAATATTAGCTTTTAATAAATCCAACATTGTTTTGATGAGTAAATTAAACAGACTATTATTGATTATCTCCTAGGCAATATCAAGAAACAGAATTTTAAACACAGAGCATTAAGAACATAGTATATAAAAATGAAATACAGGAAAGAAAAAAAAATAAAAATGCCATTTCTGTATTACTCCAATAATTTACTGCAATCAGACTCATATGTAGATTTCAACTGAACTGCTTTGTTCCGATAAAGGTCTGGATTCTATATAAATATTTGAATTCTGACTGCACAGGAAATATCTTGCTTTAACGTAAGTCTCCCAATAGGTGGTTTGTCTAAAATGCAGTCCAAGACTCTGATCTCTCTCTTTCTTCTGCAATTGACATTCATGTCGGTGTTGGCAGGGGGGCAGAGGTCGGTCCCAAGGGCTCTCACATGTGGGGTCCCTCAGGGGTCAGTCCTCTCACCCCTCCTGTTCAACATCTATATGAAGCCACTGGGTGAGAATATCCGGGGTTTTGGGGTGAGATATCATCAGTATGTTGATGATACTCAGTTATATATCTCCACCCCAAACCAAATCAGTGATGCCCTCTCTGTGATGTCCCGTTGTATGGATGCTGCGATCTGGATGGGCAGGAACAAACTATAGCTCAATCCGGCCAAGTCTGAGTGGCTGTGCGTACGGGCATCCCGCTCCAGTGAACAGATTCCATCTTTGGCCATGGGGGAGAGTGTTGCCCCTGTGGATAGGGCACGAAACCTGGGGTTCTCCTGGATTCATGGCTCAGTTTGGAGGAGCAGGTGGGAGCCATGACCAGGGGAGCATTTGCCCAGGTTCGGCTGGTTTGCCAGCTGCGCCTTACCTGGATCGAGATGCCCTTCCATGCGGTCACTCACACACTTGTTACATCCCGACTTGACTACTGCAACGCTCTCTATTTAGGAATGCTCTTGCATACCATCCAGAGGCTCCAGCTGGTGCAGAATGCGTCCGGGGTTGTGATGGGAGTTCCGATACTCCCATGTTACGCCCCTCCTACGCGAACTTCATTGGTTGCCGGTTGCCCTCTGGGTGCAATTCAAGGTCCTGACGTTAACATTCAAAGTCCTTCATTTATTTATTTATTTTTATTTTATTGGATTTATATGCAGCCCCATCTCCAAGACTCGGGCTCACAATAAATAAATACAATAAATATTTTAAAAAGGATTAAACAATTATAAAGCCCAATAAAACCAAATTAAAATACTTAAAATTATCCCATACCCCTGGTGAGGTAGTCACAGCCCGATTTGGTCAAACAACCAGGTCTTTAAATCATGGCGAAGGTGCGGAGGTCAGGGCCAGACGGAGGTCCAGAGGCAGTTGGTTCCATAAGTGGGGACTGCTGCAGAATAGGCTCATCGCCGGGGACTGCCAGCCGACACTGACTTGCACGAGACCCGAGGAGTCCTTGCCTGTGTGCCCACACAGGGCGGATGGCACTCGATATCGGCAGGAGGACGCTCCCTTAAATATTGTGGACCCATGTCATGTAGGACTTTGAATGTTAAAGCCAAAACCTTGAATCTCACCGAGTGCAACCGGCAACCAATGCAGGCCGCGCGGGAGGGGGTAATATGGGAGAATCGGGTAACTCCCATCACCACCAGCGGCGCATTCTGCACCAGCTGCAATCTCGGATGGTATGCAAGGGCAGTCCTAAATAGAGAGCGTTGCAGTAGTCGAGTCGCGAGGTGACAAGGGCATGGGTGACTGCACGCAGGGCATCTCGGTCCAGAAAAGCAGCTGGCGAACCAGCCGGACCTGGGCAAAGGCCCCTGGCGCGGCCCCACCTGTTCCTCCAATTGGAGCCGCATCCAGGAGGACCCCCAGGTTTCAGCCCTATCCACAGGGGCAACACACTCCCCTATGGTCAACGATGGACATTCCTGACTGGACCGAGATGCCAGTATGTACAGCCACTCAGTCTTGGCGGGTTGAGCCGAAGCATGTTTCCGTCCATCCAGGTCCGCAGCATCCAGACAGCGAGTCATCACGAGAGGGCATCACTGATCTGGCCTGGGGTGGAGATGTATAGCTGAGTATCAGCATACTGATGGTATCTCACCCCAAAACCATGAATGATCTCACCCAGTGGTTTCATGTAGATATTAAATAAAAGGGGAGAGAACCCTGAGGGACCCCACAAGTGAGTGCCCTTGGGACCGACCTCTGCCCCCCATCAACACTGATTGCACGCCCGAGAGGTAAGAGGAGAGCCACCAAATACAGTGCCCCCACTCCCAACCCCTCGAGGCGCAAAAGGATACCATGGTCGATGGTATCAAAGCCGCTGAGAGGTCTAATAGGACCAGGACAGAGGAAAACCCTGTCCTGGGCCCTCCAGAGATCATCCATCAGTGCGACCAATGCCGCCTCCGTGCTGAAACCAGGCCGAAGCCCGATTGATCGGATCTAGGTAGTCCGCTTCATCCAGGAAAAGTGGAAACTGCTGAGCCACCACACTCTCCACAACCTTCGCCAGAAAACAAAGGTTAGAGACTGGACGAAAGTTGTCTAACACGGTCGGCTCCAGGGCAGGCTTCTTCAGGAGGGGCCTCACCACCGCCTCTTTCAAGGCGGAGGAAAGACACCCTCCCTTAACGGCGTTGACCACTGCCCGGAGCCAACCGCAGGTGACCTCCCTGGCGGCATAAGCCAAGCAAGAAGGGCACAGGTCCAACAAACATGTGGTGGAACTCAGCCGCCGCATAATCCTGTCCACTTCATCCTCGGAAACAGGATCGAACTCAGTCCAGATCACATCGGCCAGACTGCTTGCACCACGATCCTCAGACCACTGCAAGGTGGAACACAACCCACCCGAATCAGCGATTTTATCCGATAGATATTGACCAAATTCCTCAGCTCTTCCTCGAGAGGGTCCACCCCCGGATATAGGAGGGAGCGGGTGGCCCTAAACAGGGCGGCCGGGCGGTTATCTGCAGACGCTATGAGGGTAGAGAGATAAGACCTTCTCACCTCCCTCATAGCTACCAGGTAAGTCCTAATATGGGCTCTTAGCTGGGCTTGATCGGATTGGGTGCGGGTGGCCCTCCATCTGCTCTCTAAACCCCTCCGACGGTGCTTCATCTCCCAGAGCTCCTCAGTATACCAAGGAGCCATCCGGGATCCACGGCACCTGAGTGGACGCATGGGGACAACTCTGTCAAGGGCAGCCCCAGCAGCCTGTTGCCAAGCGGCCGCTAGGTCCTCGGCAGAGTTGTGGGCAAGGGAAGTGGGAAAAAACCCCAGTTCCACCTGGAACCTCTCGGGGTCCATCAGGCATCTGGGGCAGAACCATCTAAGTGGCTCCTCATCCCAGTGGTGGGGACCAGCCTGTTGGAAGACCAGCCGAAGGAGATAGTGATCAGACCATGGGACGGGCAGTGTGCACAACTAGCCTGCCCTATATCACTACGCCACCGCCTCGAGACAAAAACTAGGTCGAGGGTGTTTCCCTCGTGAGTCGGGCCCTGAACCAACTGGGTCAGGCCCATGGCCCCATGGAGGCCATGAATTCCTGGGCCAAACCCCCCCCAGGGAGGGCAGATTAAAATCACCCAGGATCCTAAGCCCTGGAGATCCACCGCCACCCCGAGAGGATGTCGGAAGCCCAGGCAGGGCTGCTGCTACACAGCTGGGGAAAGGTATGTCAGCAGCAAACCCACCCCACCACCAGGCCCCCACCTCAGGAGAAGAGTCTCACCTCCACCTATCTCAGGAAGCACCTCCCTTGGAATCAAGGTCTCCGAATAACCACGCCACTCCACCACTCCTCCCTGGGCCCATGACCGTGCAAAATCCGAAAACCTGGGGGCATAGATCACCAGAGGGACCCCTCCTCTGGCCCCAACCAGGTCTCGTGATGCAAGCCAGGTCCCAGCCTCATCCTCATCACCTCATGGAGGAGAAGACTTATTAGCCTGGCCCCCTGAGCCGGGCTGCAGCTCACCCCCTCAGCACCATTTCCCACCCTCCTCCCTAACCTTCTTAAAAATTTGGTTAAAAATTTAAATAAAGGGGCCCTAGTGACCCTCTTTTGCATTTTATTAGAGCCCCAACCCCGCCCCATCCCTCTGCCATGCCATCTCTCCGGGTTCCATAACCCATCCTCGAGGTAGGCCGAAGATAGTACAATAGGGCAAACCCGAGAGGGAGGGAGTCCTCTCAGGACCTGCAATTCTGCTACCGTGTAAGATCGTATGGTAGGAGAGCATATCTAAAACGGACATAAGGGTTAAAAGAGATGACAACACCAATAACGGCAACAAAGTCTGGTATACAACTTGGTCTAGTCCGAGATATTATATTATCCATTAGAGAGTCCAGATTCAAAAAACCAGGCTGCCCTCTCATGGCAGGCCCGTGGCAGATGTTCAAACCTTCATGGCATGGGTCCGGGGTACTTACGGGAGCATCTCCTGCCAATATCAAATACCGATCACCCTGTACGAGCACACAGGCTGGGACTTCTTTGGGTGCTATCCGCATGACAATGTCGGCTGACGGTGCCCCAGGGAAGGGCCTATTCGCTATCGGCTCCCGCCTTATGGAACCAACTACCCATTGAGCTCCGGCTGGTGCCCGATCTCTCCTCTTTCCGACGCAATTTAAAAACCTGGTTGTTTTTATAGGCTGGGCTGGACTGACCTCCTGGAGGGGGAGGGGGGATTTAATTCGATTTTAATTCGGTTTTTATAGTTGTATTTGGCTTGTCAGGTTTAATCTTTTTTAAAAATATTTATTGTTCTATGCTTTTATCTGTGAGCCACCCCAAATCCTTTCGGAGAGTGGCGGCATACAAGTCCAATAAAGTAATGAAGTAACCTACAGATGTATTATATCTTCTATCTTTGGAGCTCCACAAATAAAAACCTGTTAATTATAACAGATTTAGTTAAATGTTTGCTATCTAACCATAGTGTTTAGCTGATGAAATCTTGCTCAAGTAAACACCGCCCTAAGATATTTAGGTAATTCTGGTTTCTTTATTTCTTCTATAACATTTTTATTGAGTTATAAATATTGTAAAATACAGAATACAAAAGTAAATAGAAAAGCAGTGGGGAGGAAAATTGGCAAGAGAAGTGAGGGAGAATAAGAAAAGAAAAAGAAACATTGAGTTCTGACTCTCTCTGTTGCAGTAAAATAAGGCATTAACATTAAATCACAACTTTTTGCTTTTTCATAATAATATGAACAAGCCATTTCTGTAAAGATCTATCAATCTACTCAGTAAAAAAATCAAAATCAAAGTTTCATTCTTTTCCACTTCAAGCATGAAGTTCAGAAGTGGTTTCCATGTGGAAAGAAAAGTACTCATGTTCTTTTCTTTATTCAAAGTGGTCAGTTTTGCCATTTCTGCCAACTTCTGCAACCATTCATCCTTGCTGGAATCAAAGTGTCCTTCCATGTTTGCCCATACAACAGTCTTGCTGCTGTCAGCATATATAATAACAAAGTTCCATTTTTTTTATCCAGTTCTTTTTCCATTAGACTAAAAAAGAAAAGTTCTGGTTTGATTTTTATCTCCATTTTCAAAATTTTCTGTATCAAAATATGAATCATAATCCACATTTTTTCTTTATCATATGTCCACCATAGATGATGAAAAGTCCCTTCTATACTTTTACACTTCCAACATTCATTTGACACACCTTTATACATCTTCGGTAACTTATGTGGTGTTAAATACCAGTGATACATCATCTTATAGAAATTTTCTTTTAGATTATAATTTAATGTAAATTTTAACCCCTTCGTCCACATATTTTCCCATTGTTCAAGCATACATTATATCCAAAATTCCTTGCCCACTGAATAGTACAATGTTTTACATGTTCATTTTCCAAATTTTATTTGAATAACATTTTATAGATCTTAGCGATAATATGTTCATCGTTACCATATGAGATTTCCAATTCATTTTTAACAAAGTCAAATCCATAACACTTTTCATCCAGTTTAAATCTTTCTTTCAGTTGTTGATAAGTAAACCAATACCAAACATAACCTTCTGATTCAAGTGCTTCCCTTGGCCTTTAGTATTGGTTACCAGGCTTGAAAGATAAAATTTTACCATACATCAACCAGTCTGGCTTCACCAGCATTTCTTTTCTAAAAAAAGAAAAAAGGCTTCCTGGGGTGACACCCAAAGGGACAGCCTTGTCCTATATTTATTCCAAACTCTTAGTGTGGCAGGTCTAACAACGTGATTATTAAAATCAACATTAACTTTAGTTTTATCATTCCATAAGTAGCTGTGCCATCCAAACCTTAATTCGTGGCCCTCTAATTCAAGTAACCTCTTATTCTGGAGACTATAAGCATTTCTGGTTTCAATACTTGGAAATTTGGAAGGTGTGTTGGTAGCAGCTGATCCATTTCACTGTTCTAACTTACTGAGGATGGTTACATATTTCTCTTTTTCAATTCTTTGTGAATAATAAACCATGAGGTTCTAATATGCGTTTAGCATGTTAGATATATGTATTTCAGAATCCTTCATTAGTGCAGGGAAGTAATTAATATCGAGAGAGAATAACAAGGGTTCAAATATGCCCCTTCCTTCTTCCTTGGTAAGTATCGATCCTTCGTCTCAGGGCTCCTTTGAGCCCAAGCCTCCCTCTCAAACAAGGGCTTGGAGAAAGGGCTTGGATCAGGGCCAACAGGTTGAGCTCCATTTTGAGGGCAGTCAATTTCCTCCATAATGTTTCTCTCTCTACTGTATCAAATGCTGCACTAACATCTAGAAAGTCAGCAAACTGTGATTTACCCAACTGACATATTTTGTGGTTAGATATTTCAGGACAAATCTGTTGAAAATATTACATTATTAATTGATTTCTTACTTATTATACAAATTTATACAGCTTTTAACTCTTCCTAAAACCTTCTTGCTCTTCTTCAAGGAATGCACTTTTCCTCTACCCAATCTCAAGTTTACTTAAGGGGAACATGGCATATATTTTACCCACAGTATCTATTAGACAAACTTGCCTGTAATTGTTTTTACATATAACTTTATTTATAAACATAGTTGATATGTTGTAAAAATAGCTTTTGAATTCCATGCAAAAAAGATATGGTTGCATCAAGACACCAAAATAGAGAAACACACACACACCTGTGGGACTTTGTAGCGGTCTGCTAATGTTGATATCTGGATGGAGATGTCCCTTTCAGCTCCATCAAGAAGAGCCAGAAGGTTCTCCTTCCTTCCACAGCTGTAGTTGGGGACATTGGCTTCTCCAGTGGAGAGAATGTCCAGCAAGGCATCTGAAGTGCGTAAAGGGCTCAAATAGTTGTCATGGATGTCATAGCCAAGTGTGAGATTGTGCAGGAGCTGGGAGTTCTTGTTGACCGTTTGAATAGCAAAAATGAATTGTAAGCCATTTAAAAACCATAAGATTCCCTATTGTAAAAGAAAGGTTTCTAATTATAATCAAAAGCAACAACAAATATTTTTAAAAAAAATTAAATCCTCTTTGTCTCCACAAACCTACTGAATTTTAACTAGACTCTACTGATTCAAAAGCAAGCATCACTACTGTAAATAAAATCCAATAATTAAGAAATGAATTAAATGAATGAACTGGGAGAAGAATAAAATCTGGAATTCTTTCATGGTTTTTTTAGCACCATCTGTGGATCTGAGTCTTTTCCACAAAATAAGACAAAAGAGAGAAGCCATGGAAATGGAAATTATTCAGGAAATCAGACAAGTGCTGCAATATAGGAATAAATGAAATAAGAAGAAAAGGAGTATATTAAAAATGCAAATGGAAGGAATGCAGTTCCTGAATTACCCTAGATCAGGCTGAATAGAAGGAGCCATGTTGAAAAGCCAAGAAGTTTGCAACATTGTGGATAAAGTGGTGAATATACTAACGAGATGGTCTCCTGGCCTGTAATAGCTCACTGGACTGTTTTCATCCTGATGCTCCAAACTCAACGGGCATTTCAGTCCATGCTTCCCAGAGACTGGCATGGACACCAGCAGAAGCAGAAGCAGAATCAGGAGGTCCATCATTCATGGGGCTTCAGTCTGCTTTCTACGTGGAAGGCAGCCACTGGAGAAGTAGCATAAGACCTCAAAGCTCTGGATGGTCATAATTACAGAGAGAAATATTTTCTCCTCTTGGGATCCTAAACTTCCTCTATGCAGAGGAGAGACTGGAAAAATGCATCCAAGTGAAAAATCACAGATCCACTCCCGAGAGCACTTTTGTTGTGGTTGTGTGTCTTTCCTGTCAGGACATGTTCAGAAATTGATGCTGGAAGAAGGGAGTTCAGAAACCAGGGAGTTGACTTCTGCTGTTCTTCAGCATGCCCTCCTTTGTGGAACAAAGAGTTAACTTTTGGAACAAAAGTGGGATCTACTCTCAGAACCACCCTGTTATGGTGAAAGATGCAAAGATCTGCCCTAACAGAGAGCGCTGCTAGTTCTGAAACCCTTCTAGTGGATGTGATGGCCACCAAGAAGGCTACCTTAATAGGCATGAAATGTAGACCAATAGTGGCTCGAAGGGAGTTCCTGTAAGAGTCCACAGGATTTTTTATTTTTTATTTTTATTATTTTTATTATTTTATTATTTTATTATTTTATTTATTTATTTATTTATTTATTTATTTATTTATTTATTTATTTATTTATTTATTTGACTTATATGCCGCCCTATCTCCCTGAGGACTCAGGGGGCTTACAATAATAAAAAACAATGATACAAAATTAAAAAACTATTACACTCAAAGTCTCATAAGACCATTAAAATTTAAAGCTACAACTAAAAACCCTTCAATCAAGTCCCATGTATGATACCTGTGGACAACCAGCGGACGTAGATTCGATGCCTGTCTGAGAAATCTGTGGACTAAAGGATGGTGAGCACTAGATACCAATGACCCCATGGATAAGACAGAAGTCAAAGCTGCTATCGGTCTGCAAAGAGAATTTAATTTAATTTAATTTAATTTAATTTAATTTAATTTTTATAAAAAAATTATTATTTTCCAAAGACAAACAAAACAAACAAACATAAAAACATAAACCAATAACAATTTCAAGTGTGTCGATCAGTCACGAATCTCAGTGCCATCTCCTCACCAGCAATACTTTCTATTACAGAAAAAAAACTATACAATGCAAACAAGAAGTAATAGAAAGAAAAAAGGTACAACCACCTATTTTCTATTTAGAATGTTCTCAAAAAACTTATGCATTTTAATTCATACATTACCTAAATTATCTCCTCTATTAACCAATATCATTATTGTTAACTCTCTACAATATTATAATCTCTATATTATATTTTCATTCAGCAATTTTATTTATCTCCATTATATCCATATATTACCACGCTTTTTTGTCCAACCATTGATAGAACATATTCCATATCTTATAAAACTGTTTTTCTTCTTGATCTCTGATTTCAAATGTCAATCTGCTCATTTTGGCACAGTCCAAAATCTTAATCACTTCCTCCTGCGCAGGTATCTTGTCATTTCTCCAATTTTTAGCAAATACAATTCTAGCAGCTGTCAATACATTAACAATCAAATATTTCAACTCTTTGCTGAATGTCTCTGGTAAAATTCCCAATAAAAATATCTCAGGTTTCAAGTCTATATGTTGTTGTGTCATTTTTTCCAACCACGTGTGGATTTTAGTCCAATATCTTTTTGCATCAGCACAAGTCCACCACATATGGTAATAGGAGCCAGGTATCTGATGACATTTCCAACTCTTATCCGATTTATCTTTAAACATTCTTGCAATCCTTCTCGGGGATAGGTGCCACCTGTAAAACATCTTATACAAATTTTCTTTATATGCAGTTGACATTGTCATTTTATAATTCTGATCCCATAGTGTTTGCCATCTCTCTAAATCTATCCCATAACCAAATTTTTTCCCCAAGCAATCATTGTTTCTTTAACCTGTTCCTCCTCCATTCTAACTTCTAATAAGTGTCCATAAAGTTTTTTAATTACTTTTTCATTGGTACCCATCAAAATTTTATCCAATTCAGTTTGCTTATTATAAATACCTTCAGCCTTGACATCCTCATCATATCTAGATTGTATTTGCAAATATGAAAAACCAATTCATTTTTATTCCTTGTTCTTGTAGTGTTTGCATCGATTTGAGTTCACCCTTTTCATTTAAAATCTCTTCATATCTAATTGTTTGTTCCTTTTTATATATTATGGGATATGAAAAAGCTTCAATAGTAGATACCCATAATGGAATTTGTATATAGTGTTGTTTTTTAATTTTTCCCAGTTTCAAAACAAGGCTTCTCGAATATAATTTATTTATAATTTATTTATTTATTTATTAATGGGACTTATATGCCATCTCCGAAGACTCGGCTTACAATAACAACAACAATAATAAATAATTTAAAAGCAGATTAAACTAAATAAGCCCCATTACAACTACAAATTCGACCCATAAAAATTATCCTATAAAAACTATCCCATAAAAACCATCCCATCCCAGAAAATCACAACCCGAATATAATGCCTTCTAAAATATCCTTGCTTTTAGTTCCCTTATACCATAAAAAGTATGCCATCCTAGTAGTAAATCATGATCTTCTAAAGTTAATAATCTATTATTTCTCAGCATTATCCATTCCTTCACCCACATCAGACTTGCAGCTTGATAATACAATTCCCAATTGGGCAGTGCAAACCCCCCTCTTAACCTTGCATCTTGTAGTAGTTTAAGTTTAATTCTTGGTTTTTTTCCATGTCATATAAATTTTGATACCGTTTTGTTTAAATCCTCAAAAATCTCTTTCCCCAGTCTAATTGGTATCATTTGAAATAAATATAAAATTCTAGGTAAATCTTAACTGTTGATATTCTACCAATAAGAGATAATTGCATATTTTTCCACCTTTCCAGGTCTGTCGCTATCTGCTGCTTAAGTTTAATATAATTATCTTCTTTCAGTGTACTACATCTTGATGTAATATATATTCCTAAGTATTTAACCTTACTTGTGATCTGAATCTCTAATATATCTTCTAGCTCTTTCTTACGTTTTGCTAACATATTCTTTGTTAGGATCTTTGTTTTATCTTTGTTAATTTTTAAACCTGCCACCATTCCATATTCTTCTATTTTCTCTATCAATTTAGGTGCTGATTTAAGTGGATCCTCTAGTATGAATACCAGGTCATCTGCAAACGCCTGTAATTTATATTCTTCTTTTTTTAATTTTCATTCCTTTTATTTCTTCATCTTCTCTGATGGCTCTATTCAGCACTTCTAATGTTAAAAGGCCCCTCCTCAAGAAGCCTGCCTTGGACCCAGCCGTTTTGAACAACTATCGTCCAGTCTCCAACCTTTGCTTTTTAGTGAAGGTTGTTGAAATCATGGTGGTTCAGCAGCTTCCCTTGTTCCTGGAGGAAGCTGATTATTTAGACCCGTATCAATCGGGCTTCAGGGCCGGACACAGCACAGAGACAGCATTGGTCGCACTGATGGATGATCTCTGGAGGGCTCGGGACAGGGTTTTTTCCTCTGTCCTAGTCCTGTTAGATCTCTCAGTGGCTTTCGATACCATCGACCATGGTATCCTTCTGCAGCGGCTCCAAGGATTGGGGGTGGGGGCACTGTTTTCGGTGGTTCTCCTCCTTCCTCTCCGGTCATTTGCAGTTGGTGTTGGCAGAGGGGCAGAGGTCGGCCCCAAGGCCCCTCACTTGTGGGGTGCCTCACGGGTCCGTTCTCTCACCCCTCCTGTTTAATATCTACATGAAACCGCTGGGTGAGATCATCCGAGGTTTTGGGGTGAGGTATCATCAGTATGCTGATGATACCCAGCTTTATATCTCCACCCCAGACCAGATCAGTGATGCTCTCTCCGTGATGTCCCGGTGTCTGGAGGCAGTACGGGTCTGGATGGGGAGTAATAGGCTTCAGCTCAACCCCACCAAGACTGAGTGGCTGTTCTTACCGGCATCTTGGTCTTTATTGGATGTACCACCTTTGGTCATGGGGGGAGAGGTGTTGCCCCCCGTGGATAGGGTGAGGAATCTGGGCATCCTCCTGGATTCACAGCTCAGTTTGGAGGAGCATGTGGGAGCTGTGGCCAGGGGGGCTTTTGCCCAGGTTTGGCTGGTTTGCCAGCTCCGCCCTTATTTGGACCGAGATGCCCTTCGAACGGTTACTCATGTGCTCATCACCTCCAGAATCGACTACTGCAATGCTCTTTACATGGGGCTGCCCTTGCGGATGACCCGGAGGTTACAGCTGGTGCAGAATGCAGCCGCCCGGGCTGTGATGGGAGTATTCCAATACTCCCATGTTACACCCCTCCTGTGCGGCTTGCATTAGTTGCCGGTTGTCTCCCGGGTCGCCTTCAAGGTGCTAGTAACTACTTATAAAGCCCTAAATGGCTTGGGTCCAGGGTACTTGCGGGAACACCTCCTGCCAGCATCACTTTTCGATCGCCCTGTTCGATCTCATAAGAGGGGCCTCCTTAGGATACCGTCAGTCAGACATTGTCAGCGGGCGGTTCCCAGGGCTAGGGCCTTCTCCGTGGGGGTGCCTGCCCTCTGGAATCAGCTCCCCGTGGATCTCCGTTTGGCCCCCGACCTCCGCTCCTTCTGCCGAGACCTGAAGACCTGGTTGTTTCAACAGGCCGGCCTGGAATGACCGGGGGGGGGCAAGGGTTTTAATTTTCTTAATGTTTTAATGTATTTGGCTTGTTTTATTTAATTGTTTTTTATTGTAAATTGCTCTGTTTTAATGTTTGCCGCCCTGACTCCTTAGGGAGTAGGGTGGCATACAAGTCGAATAAATAAATAAATAAATAAATAAATAAATAAATAAATAAAACAGCAGAGGCGACAGAGGGCAACCTTGTCTAGTTCCTTTTCTTATCTCTATAGATTCTGTCAATTCTCCATTTACCAAAATCTTCGCTGTTTGCTTATTGTATATTGTCTCAATGGCCTGTATAAAATTTTTCCCAAAGCTCATTTGTGCCATTTGCAATATCATGAAATGCCAATTCAAATTGTCAAAGGCTTTTTGTGCATCTAAAAACATCAGTGCCATCTGTTTTTCAGGATGTTCTTCATAGTATTCCAAAGTATCTAAAATTATTCTCACATTTTGCTTAATTTGTCATTTTGGCAAGAATCCATTTTGATCCATATGAATAAATTCATTTAGATATCTTTTCGTTCTTTCTGCCAGAATTGAAGCAAAAATTTTGTAGTCTGAGTTCAACAGTGAAATAGGTCTGTAATTTTTAACTTGTTGTAAGTCCATTTCTTCTTTAGGTGTAAGGGTAATATAAGCTTCCAGCCATGTCTCAGGTATTCTCTTTTTTAATAACACTTCATTCATAACTTCTAAAAGATGGGTGCTTAACACCTCCTGAAAGGTCTTATAGAATTCCGCCGGTAAGCCGTCTGGACCTGGTGCTTTTCCAATGTTTTGTTTCTTCAGGGCTTCTGTCAATTCCATCATGGTTATATTCCCTTCTAACATTGCTTCAATATCTTTAGGTATTTGTGGTAGTCTTGCCTTTTGTAAATATTGTTTAATTTTTTTCTTCTGTGGTGTCTTCTTGAGAATATAGTTTTTCATAATAATCTCGAATAATTCTTTTCTTTTCAACATTCCCATATTGAGCATTCCCTTTTCCATCTATTAATTGGCTAATTTTCTTTGCTTCCCTTTCCTTTCTAAGTCTATAGGCTAGCCATCTTCCTGGTTTATTCACATTTTCAAAATAATTTTGTTTAACACCTTTAATCTTTTGAGCAAGTTCTTCCTTTTCCATTAAACACATTTTATGTTTAATCATATCCATTTTCATTTTAATGTCTTTTCTTTGCAGTGATTGTTGTAGTTCTTTTTCTAATTTTATAAAATCATCTTCCAATATTTTAAATGTCTTTTTCTGTTTGATGTTCCTTTTCCTTGTATAGTCAATTATTATTCCTCTTGTCTAAGCCTTCATCGCATCCCAGCAAATTTGCAATAATGTGTCTTCTTTTTTATTTTCTTTAAAAAAACCAAGCTCTATCTCAATTTTCTTTCTGAACTCTTCTTATTTCAAAATCATATTATTTAATGTCCATCTAGATCTTCTTTGCTGTCCTTTCCAAACAACTGTCAATGGATTATGATCCGCCCAAGTCCCAGTTTCTATTTGTATTTCTTTTATATTAGAAAGCATGTCTGTGGATACCCATATCATATCTATTCTTGAGCATGATTCATGCCTATTTGAATAGAAAGTAATTTTTTTATTTCCAATATTTCTCTCTCTACATATATCTTTAATTTTCATTTGTTCTATCATTTGAAAAAAGGACTTAGGTAGTTTTCTTCTAACTTTCTTTTTAGTTCTTTCTGATTTATAGTCAAGTTGATCATCAATTATCCCATTAAAATCTCCCATCAAATAAATATTTACATAGTCCAGTTCTGTCAGTTTTTGGTGTAATTTCTCATAAAATTCTTCTTGATTCTCACTTGGTGCATATATTGCTATCAAATGCATTTTAACATTGTTATCCATTATCTCCACCATTAAAATCCTCCCATCCTCATCTGTGTAAATCAGTTCCATAGTAATTGTATCTTTGATGTACAGAGCCACTCCTCTCTTTTTACATTGTGCCAATGACGTAAATAATTTTCCTAGCTTTCTTTGTCTCAATACGTATTCATGTTGTTTTTAATATGAACCTCTTGTAGACAAATTATATCAAATTTTAATTTCTGTAATTTCTTTGAAATATTTTCCTTCTTTTAGCAATTTAATTAAGTCCATTTATATTCATTGAAATCAGTTTTTTTCATCCATTTTAAGTCTTGTATAAGACTACCACCTACCGCCCCAAGTTGTTCTGCTTCTTCACTTTCCTTTGAGAGTTCCACAATCAGTTCCTCTTGTCTTCCATTTCCCTCCTTTCCTCTAAAATATTCATCATAAAAGATTTCTGCTTTCTCCACTGTATCGATTCTATGTCTTTGTTCCCGCCACACAAACAGAAGGCCTTCTGGTATTAACCATCGGTGTATTTACTCCCCTCCTCAACAATTCTTTGGATAAGAACGCATATTCTCTTCTACTCTCTCTTATTCTTCTTGGTACCTGTTTCAATACCGTAATATCTTTATTGTTGTACTTCAATGCCTTGTCTCTGGCTGCTTGCAGTGTTTGTGATTTAATGCTCTTCTTAGTAAACCTAATATGAATTTCTCTTGGAAATTTATTCCTCATTGCATATCTTGTATAAACACGGAATGTTTCATCTATTCCATCTCTCATCTTCTCTTCCATTATTTCTAACAATTCTGTCAATATCTGTGCCATTTTCTCCAGCAGGTTTTCACCTTTCTCTTCCTCCACATTTTGAAATCTCAAGTAGAATTCTGATCTGTCTATTTCGCCCCTCAATGACTCATTATGGTCTCTCTCAACTTCATTTAATCTGGTATTGAAACTCCCCATTTCTTTGTCTTTTTGTTCTTGCTGCTCCTCAATTTTCTTAATCCTCTCACCATATTTCTCTATTGTTTGCTGTAGAGTTTTTATATTTTCATCTGTCTTGTCCAACTTCTGTTCCATTTTCTCTATTCTTTTTCCATTCTCATTTACAGCTTGTAATATCTTCTGCATCATATCTTCTTTCTCTTTTTCCTTCTCTTGCTGTGATGCTGTCTGTGCGGGAGTTGTTACTTGTGGAATTGAAGGTCTTCTACTCATTGTTACAAAAATATCCAACTCAAATTGCAGAGAAAAAGAAGGCCAATAATAAGAACAAATAAGAATAGTAAAAAGGAAGGGTGTAGCCCTCTATAAAAATGAGATTTCTAATAAAGAAGGATATCCAAAAAGAAAAAAGGAAAATCACAAAAAGAAGGAGGCAAAAGAAGCACTCCTAGTCAAAAAAGGAGAGAAAAAAATCAATAATACATCAATAATTTGAATTGAAAAAATAAATAATGTAAATAATGTAAAAAAATCCAGTAATTATGTATCTTAATTCAAGTACATTTAAAAAAATCAAGCTTAAAAATTAGAACTAAAAATTGGGAAAAGGAAAACACCAATATAGGAGAAGAGAAAGAAATTAAAATGAAAAATGAACAAAAAGTCCTTTAAAAATAAAAATATATTGAAAAAATATATATATTAAAAAAGCTAATTATGAAAGTTGAATTCCAGGCAGTAGGAAGTAATAAAATACACAGTCACTCTTTATTCAGTTGCCACTGATTAATATCCGAGGCTTCACTGATTAAAAAAGATGATTCCAACTCTTGTTTTTTTTTAAGTTCTTCAAGGTCACTTCCTCCTTTAACTTCAAATCCAGGCTCAGATATACAGCAGTTCACTGAAAGCACCTACATATACAATCTCAGTGCTTTCTTTAGCATAGAGCCCTTGACACAATTCTTGTTAAGTGTGTATATATTTTGAGGAAAATAGCAAGCCTCTAGGTGGCAATATTGTATCGCTTTCGCTACTTTCCTTCCTTGCCAGATAGTCTTCAGCAAAATGTCACTTCCTTCTCTTCTCAAAACAAGAAAGGAAAAAAAGGACCTCGACGCCATATCTTATATTAAAGAAAAGAAAAATCAAATTACATTAGAGTCCAAAACACCAATAATAATAAAATAATAATAATAATAATAATAATAATATGTTACCTCAAACCATTCAAAACTAAAAAGGAAAAAAAGAAGAAAAAGGAAGCCTTTAAAACCATAAAAAGGAGGAAAAACAACTCTTCAATCTCAAACAAAATCTCTCATGCCGCCTGCTCCATTTCACTCTTAATTTCTAAATTCAATTAAAGTTACTAGAGTGTTCTCTAAGAAAAGGAAAAGAAAAAAAAAGAACCATCTCACCAACCGACACACTTCTTCCGATCTCATTCTTCGAGCTGTCACAGCTTCAGCAGCTTGATGGCTGCCTCAATCCACTGCTGGCAAAGGGGTTGTCCTGGATCAACCAGGGACTTTGCAATGTCCATTCATTCACCGACCCTACAAGTCAGATTAGGTCCTGAGGAACCGTCCTGCAGCGGTGATATCGGAGGTGATTTCAAGCAGCTGAAATCACCTCAGTCTCTGCAGTGATGCCAGCTCCCAGCTCTTTTCCTTCTGTACTTACAACTGCAGTCCTGATGATTTTTCATAAATATCATGACACTCTGATTGTCAAAGCCAACAACCGAGATCTTTCCTACATTCTGCTGGTCTCCCTCCTGTTCTGTTTCCTCTGCTCCTTCCTTTTCATTGGACGACCTGCGAAGCTCACCTGTCTCTTCTGACAATCTGCCTTTGCCATTCTCTTTGCACTTGTGGTTTCCTGTGTGTTGGCAAAAACGGTCATGGTGGTTCTGGCCTTCATGGCTATTAAGCCAGGGAACAGGGCAAATAAACTCTTAGGAAAATCAGTGACTCATTCCATTGTTTTAGCCTGTCCGCTGGTCCAAATTGTTCTTTGTGTTACCTGTCTGGGAACCTCTCCACCATTTCTTAACTTGGGCTTCCACTCCTTGTTTGGAGAGACCATCTTGTAATGTTTTAATGCCTAAGCAAGGCTTTTCAGCCTGTAATAGTTTTTACAGTGTCCTTGCCTATCTAGGTTTCCTGGCTCTTGTCAGTTTTACTGTAGCCTTTTTGGCTAGAAAATTGCCTGATAGTTTTAATGAAGCCAAGTTCATTACTTTTAGCATGCTGGTCTTTTGCAGTGTTTGGATCACCTTCCTCCCCACCTATCTGAGCACCAAAGAGAAGTCCATGGTGGCTGTGGATATCTTCTCCATCTTGGCC
>CM019165.1:16723757-16763293 GCA_009733165.1 Naja naja
CAGGATCGAACTCAGTCCAGATCACATCGGCCAGACTGCTTGCACCACATCCTCAGACCACTGCAAGGTGGAACACAACCGCCCGAATCAGCGCGATTTTATCCGATAGATATTGACCAAATTCCTCAGCTCTTCCCGGAGAGGGGTCCACCGCCTCCCTGATATAGGAGGGAGCGGGTGGCCCTAAACAGGCGTGGCCGGGCGGTATCTGCAGACGCTATGAGGGTAGAGAGATAACTTCTCACCTCCCTCATAGCTACCAGGTAAGTCCTAATATGGGCTCTTAGCTGGGCTTGATCGGATTGGTGCGGGTGGCCCTCCATCTGCTCTCTAAACCCCTCCGACGGTGCTTCATCTCCCAGAGCTCCTCAGTATACCAGGAGCCACCCGGGATCCACGGCACCTGAGTGCCGTGGATCCCGGGGACAACTCTGTCAAGGGCAGCCCCAGCAGCCTGTTGCCAAGCGGCCGCTAGGTCCTCGGCAGTTTTGGGCAAGGGAAGTGGAAAAAAACCCCAGTTCCACCTGGAACTCTGCGGTCCATCAGGCATCTGGGGCAGAACCATCTAAGTGGCTCCTCATCCCAGTGGTGGGGACCAGCCTGTTGGAAGACCAGCCGAAGGAGATAGTGATCAGACCATGGGACGGGCAGTGTCGTACAACTAGCCTGCCCTATATCACTCACCACCGTTCCGAGACAAACTAGGTCGGGGTGTTTCCCCCCTTGTGAGGGGCCCCTGAACCAACTGGGTCAGGCCCATGGCCCCCATGGAGGCCATGAATTCCTGGGCCAAACCCGACCCCCCCCAGGGAGGGCAGATTAAAATCACCCAGGATCCTAAGCCCTGGGAGATCCACCCGCCCCCCCGAGAGGATGTCCGAGAATAAGCCCAGGCAGGCTGCTGCTACACAGCTGGGGAAAGGTATGTCAGCAGCAACCCACCCGACCACCAGGCCCCCACTTCAGGAGAAGAGTCTCACCCTCCACCTATCTCAGGAACGGCGCCCATAATCTGGCCCTATGCCTCCTCGTGCCCTCCGATCCGACCCTGTGGATTGCGGTCCCCAGCCTGCACTTCACACCCCATCGCCCCCACTGCCCCCCCGCCGCAAGCCGGGCTGCAGCTCACCCCTCAGCACCATTTCCCACCCTCCTCCCTAACCTTCTTAAAATTTTGTTAAAAATTTAAATAAAGGGGCCCTAGTGACCTCTTTTGCATTTTATTAGAGCCCCAACCCCGCCCCATCCCTCTGCCATGCCATCTCTCCGGTTCCATAACCCATCCTCGAGGTAGGCTGAAGATAGTACAATAGGGCAAACCGAGAGGGAGGAGTCCTCAGAGGACCTGCAATTCTGCTACCGTGTAGATCAGTATGGTAGGAGAGCATATCTAAACGGACATAAGGGTTAAAAGAGATGACAACACCAATAACGGCAACAAAGTCTGGTATACAACTTGGTCTAGTCCAGAGATATTATATTATCCATTAGAGAGTCCAGATTCAAAAACCAGGCTGCCCTCTCATGGCAGGCCCGTGGCAGATGTTCAAACCTTCATGGCATGGGTCCGGGTACTTACGGAGCATCTCCTGCCAATATCAAATACCGATCACCCTGTACGAGCACACAGGCTGGGACTTCTTGGGTGCTATCCGCATGACAATGTCGGCTGACGGTGCCCCAGGGAAGGGCCTATTCGCTATCGGCTCCGCCTTATGGAACCAACTACCCATTGAACTCCGGCTGGTGCCCGATCTCTCCTCTTTCTCTTCCAACGCAATTTAAAAACCTGGTTGTTTTTATAGGCTGGGCTGGACTGACCTCCTGGAGGGAGGGGATTTAATTCGATTTTAATTCGGTTTTTATAGTTGTATTTGGCTTGTCAGGTTTAATCTTTTTTAAATATTTATTGTTCTATGCTTTTATCTGTGAGCCACCCCAAATCCTTTCGGAGAGTGGCGGCATACAAGTCCAATAAAGTAATGAAGTAACCTACAGATGTATTATATCTTCTATCTTTGGAGCTCCACAAATAAAAACCTGTTAATTATAACAGATTTAGTTAAATGTTTGCTATCTAACCATAGTGTTTAGCTGATGAAATCTTGCTCAAGTAAACACCGCCCTAAGATATTTAGGTAATTCTGGTTTCTTTATTTCTTCTATAACATTTTTATTGAGTTATAAATATTGTAAAATACAGAATACAAAAGTAAATAGAAAAGCAGTGGGGAGGAAAATTGGCAAGAGAAGTGAGGGAGAATAAGAAAAGAAAAAGAAACATTGAGTTCTGACTCTCTCTGTTGCAGTAAAATAAGGCATTAACATTAAATCACAACTTTTTGCTTTTTCATAATAATATGAACAAGCCATTTCTGTAAAGATCTATCAATCTACTCAGTAAAAAAATCAAAATCAAAGTTTCATTCTTTTCCACTTCAAGCATGAAGTTCAGAGTGGTTTCCATGTGGAAAGAAAAGTACTCATGTTCTTTTCTTTATTCAAAGTGGTCAGTTTTGCCATTTCTGCCAACTTCTGCAACCATTCATCCTTGCTGGAATCAAAGTGTCCTTCCATGTTTGCCCATACAACAGTCTTGCTGCTGTCAGCATATATAATAACAAAGTTCCATTTTTTTTATCCAGTTCTTTTTCCATTAGACTCAAAAAGAAAAGTTCTGGTTTGATTTTTATCTCCATTTTCAAAATTTTCTGTATCAAAATATGAATCATAATCCACATTTTTTCTTTATCATATGTCCACCATAGATGATAAAAAGTCCCTTCTATACTTTTACACTTCCAACATTCATTTGACACACTTTTTACATCTTATACTCTTTAACTTATGTGGTGTTAAATACCAGTGATACATCATCTTATAGAAATTTTCTTTTAGATTATAATTTAATGTAAATTTTAACCCCTTCGTCCACATATTTTCCCATTGTTCAAGCATACATTATATCCAAAATTCCTTGCCCACTGAATAGTACAATGTTTTACATGTTCATTTTCCAAATTTTATTTGAATAACATTTTATAGATCTTAGTGATAATATGTTCATCGTTACCATATGAGATTTCCAATTCATTTTAACAAAGTCAAATCCATAACACTTTTCATCCAGTTTAAATCTTTCTTTCAGTTGTTGATAAGTAAACCAATACCAAACATAACCTTCTGATTCAAGTGCTTCCCTTGGCCTTTAGTATTGGTTACCAGGCTTGAAAGATAAAATTTTACCATACATCAACCAGTCTGGCTTCACCAGCATTTCTTTTCTAAAAAAAAAAAGGCTTCCTGGGGTGACACCCAAAGGGACAGCCTTGTCCTATATTTATTCCAAACTCTTAGTGTGGCAGGTCTAACAACGTGATTATTAAAATCAACATTAACTTTAGTTTTGTCATTCCATAAGTAGCTGTGCCATCCAAACCTTAATTCGTGGCCCTCTAATTCAAGTAACCTCTTATTCTGGAGACTATAAGCATTTCTGGTTTCAATACTTGGAAATTTGGAAGGTGTGTTGGTAGCAGCTGATCCATTTCACTGTTCTAACTTTACTGAGGATGGTTACATATTTCTCTTTTTCAATTCTTTGTGAATAATAAACCATGAGGTTCTAATATGCGTTTAGCATGTTAGATATATGTATTTCAGAATCCTTCATTAGTGCAGGGAAGTAATTAATATCGAGAGAGAATAACAAGGGTTCAAATATGCCCCTTCCCTTCTTCCTTGGTATCGATCCTTCGTCTCAGGGCTCCTTTGAGCCCAAGCCTCCCTCTCAAACAAGGGCTTGGAGAAAGGGCTTGGATCAGGGCCAACAGGTTGAGCTCCATTTTGAGGGCAGTCAATTTCCTCCATAATGTTTCTCTCTCTACTGTATCAAATGCTGCACTAACATCTAGAAAGTCAGCAAACTGTGATTTACCCAACTGACATATTTTGTGGTTAGATATTTCAGGACAAATCTGTTGAAAATATTACATTATTAATTGATTTCTTACTTATTATACAAATTTATACAGCTTTTAACTCTTCCTAAAACCTTCTTGCTCTTCTTCAAGGAATGCACTTTTCCTCTACCCAATCTCAAGTTTACTTAAGGGGAACATGGCATATATTTTACCCACAGTATCTATTAGACAAACTTGCCTGTAATTGTTTTTACATATAACTTTATTTATAAACATAGTTGATATGTTGTAAAAATAGCTTTTGAATTCCATGCAAAAAGATATGGTTGCATCAAGACACCAAAATAGAAAACACACACACACCTGTGGGACTTTGTAGCGGTCTGCTAATGTTGATATCTGGATGGAGATGTCCCTTTCAGCTCCATCAAGAAGAGCCAGAAGGTTCTCCTTCCTTCCACAGCTGTAGTTGGGGACATTGGCTTCTCCAGTGGAGAGAATGTCCAGCAAGGCATCTGAAGTGCGTAAAGGGCTCAAATAGTTGTCATGGATGTCATAGCCAAGTGTGAGATTGTGCAGGAGCTGGGAGTTCTTGTTGACCGTTTGAATAGCAAAAATGAATTGTAAGCCATTTAAAAAACCATAAGATTCCCTATTGTAAAAGAAAGGTTTCTAATTATAATCAAAAGCAACAACAAATATTTTTTAAAAAATTAAATCCTCTTTGTCTCCACAAACCTACTGAATTTTAACTAGACTCTACTGATTCAAAAGCAAGCATCACTACTGTAAATAAAATCCAATAATTAAGAAATGAATTAAATGAATGAACTGGGAGAAGAATAAAATCTGGAATTCTTTCATGGTTTTTTAGCACCATCTGTGGATCTGAGTCTTTTCCACAAAATAAGACAAAAGAGAGAAGCCATGGAAATGGAAATTATTCAGGAAATCAGACAAGTGCTGCAATATAGGAATAAATGAAATAAGAAGAAAAGGAGTATATTAAAAATGCAAATGGAAGGAATGCAGTTCCTGAATTACCCTAGATCAGGCTGAATAGAAGGAGCCATGTTGAAAAGCCAAGAAGTTTGCAACATTGTGGATAAAGTGGTGAATATACTAACGAGATGGTCTCCTGGCCTGTAATAGCTCACTGGACTGTTTTCATCCTGATGCTCCAAACTCAACGGGCATTTCAGTCCATGCTTCCCAGAGACTGGCATGGACACCAGCAGAAGCAGAAGCAGAATCAGGAGGTCCATCATTCATGGGGCTTCAGTCTGCTTTCGTGGAAGGCAGCCACTGGAGAAGTAGCATAAGACCTCAAAGCTCTGGATGGTCATAATTACAGAGAGAAATATTTTCTCCTCTTGGGATCCTAAACTTCCTCTATGCAGAGGAGAGACTGGAAAAATGCATCCAAGTGAAAAATCACAGATCCACCCGAGAGCACTTTTGTTGTGGTTGTGTGTCTTTCCTGTCAGGACATGTTCAGAAATTGATGCTGGAAGAAGGAGTTCAGAAACCAGGAGTTGACTTCTGCTGTTCTTCAGCATGCCCTCCTTTGTGGAACAAAGAGTTAACTTTTGGAACAAAAGTGGGATCTACTCTCAGAACCACCCTGTTATGGTGAAAGATGCAAAGATCTGCCCTAACAGAGAGCGCTGCTAGTTCTGAAACCCTTCTAGTGGATGTGATGGCCACCAAGAAGGCTACCTTAATAGGCATGAAATGTAGACCAATAGTGGCTCGAAGGGAGTTCCTGTAAGAGTCCACAGGATTTTTTTTATTTTTTATTTTTTATTATTTTATTATTTTATTATTTTATTATTTTATTTATTTATTTATTTATTTATTTATTTATTTATTTATTTATTTATTTATTTATGAGACTTATATGCCGCCCTATCTCCCTGAGGACTCAGGGCGGCTTACAATAATAAAAAACAATGATACAAAATTAAAAAACTATTACACTCAAAGTCTCATAAGACCATTAAAATTTAAAGCTACAACTAAAAACCCTTCAATCAAGTCCCATGTATGATACCTGTGGACAACCAGCGGACGTAGATTCGATGCCTGTCTGAGAAATCTGTGGACTAAAGGATGGTGAGCACTAGATACCAATGACCCCATGGATAAGACAGAAGTCAAAGCTGCTATCGGTCTGCAAAGAGAATTTAATTTAATTTAATTTAATTTAATTTAATTTTTAATTTTTATAAAAAAAATTATTATTTTCCAAAGACAAACAAAACAAACAAACATAAAAACATAAACCAATAACAATTTCAAGTGTGTCGATCAGTCACGAATCTCAGTGCCATCTCCTCACCAGCAATACTTTCTATTACAGAAAAAAACTATACAATGCAAACAAGAAGTAATAGAAAGAAAAAAGGTACAACCACCTATTTTCTATTTAGAATGTTCTCAAAAAACTTATGCATTTTAATTCATACATTACCTAAATTATCTCCTCTATTAACCAATATCATTATTGTTAACTCTCTACAATATTATAATCTCTATATTATATTTTCATTCAGCAATTTTATTTATCTCCATTATATCCATATATTACCACGCTTTTTGTCCAACCATTGATAGAACATATTCCATATCTTATAAAACTGTTTTTCTTCTTGATCTCTGATTTCAAATGTCAATCTGCTCATTTGGCACAGTCCAAAATTCTTAATCACTTCCTCCTGCTCAGGTATCTTGTCATTTCTCCAATTTTTAGCAATATAATTCTAGCAGCTGTCAATACATTAACAATCAAATATTTCAACTCTTTGCTGAATGTCTCTGGTAAAATTCCCAATAAAAATATCTCAGGTTTCAAGTCTATATGTTGTTGTGTCATTTTTTCCAACCACGGTGGATTTTAGTCCAATATCTTTTTGCATCAGCACAAGTCCACCACATATGGTAATAGGAGCCAGGTATCTGATGACATTTCCAACTCTTATCCGATTTATCTTTAAACATTCTTGCAATCCTTCTCAGGGATAGGTGCCACCTGTAAAACATCTTATACAAATTTTCTTTATATGCAGTTGACATTGTCATTTTATAATTCTGATCCCATAGTGTTTGCCATCTCTCTAAATCTATCCCATAACCAAATTTTTTCCCCAAGCAATCATTGTTTCCTTAACCTGTTCCTCCTCCATTCTAACTTCTAATAAGTGTCCATAAAGTTTTTTAATTACTTTTTCATTGGTACCCATCAAAATTTTATCCAATTCAGTTTGCTTATTATAAATACCTTCAGCCTTGACATCCTCATCATATCTAGATTGTATTTGCAAATATGAAAACCAATTCATTTTTATTCCTTGTTCTTGTAGTGTTTGCATCGATTTGAGTTCACCCTTTTCATTTAAAATCTCTTCATATCTAATTGTTTGTTCCTTTTTATATATTATGGGATATGAAAAAGCTTCAATAGTAGATACCCATAATGGAATTTGTATATAGTGTTGTTTTTTAATTTTTCCCAGTTTCAAAACAAGGCTTCTCGAATATAATTTATTTATAATTTATTTATTTATTTATTAATGGGACTTATATGCCGCCCCATCTCCGAAGACTCGGGGCGGCTTACAAATAAAACAACAACAATAATAAATAATTTAAAAGCAGATTAAACTAAATAAGCCCCATTACAACTACAAATTCGACCCATAAAATTATCCTATAAAAACTATCCCATAAAAACCATCCCATCCCAGAAAATCACAACCCGAATATAATGCCTTCTAAAATATCCTTGCTTTTTAGTTCCCTTATACCATAAAAAAGTATGCCATCCTAGTAGTAAATCATGATCTTCTAAAGTTAATAATCTATTATTTCTTAGCATTATCCATTCCTTCACCCACATCAGACTTGCAGCTTGATAATACAATTCCCAATTGGGCAGTGCAAACCTCTCTAACCTTGCATCTTGTAGTAGTTTAAGTTTAATTCTTGGTTTTTCCATGTCATATAAATTTTGATACCGTTTTGTTTAAATCCTCAAAATCTCTTTCCCCAGTCTAATTGGTATCATTTGAAATAAATATAAAATTCTAGGTAATAATTCTTAACTGTTGATATTCTACCAATAAGAGATAATTGCATATTTTTCCACCTTTCCAGGTCTGTCGCTATCTGCTGCTTAAGTTTAATATAATTATCTTCTTTCAGTGTACTACATCTTGATGTAATATATATTCCTAAGTATTTAACCTTACTTGTGATCTGAATCTCTAATATATCTTCTAGCTCTTTCTTACGTTTTGCTAACATATTCTTTGTTAGGATCTTTGTTTTATCTTTGTTAATTTTAAACCTGCCACCATTCCATATTCTTCTATTTTCTCTATCAATTTAGGTGCTGATTTAAGTGGATCCTCTAGTATGAATACCAGGTCATCTGCAAACGCCTGTAATTTATATTCTTCTTTTTTAATTTTCATTCCTTTTATTTCTTCATCTTCTCTGATGGCTCTATTCAGCACTTCTAATGTTAAAAGGCCCCTCCTCAAGAAGCCTGCCTTGGACCCAGCCGTTTTGAACAACTATCGTCCAGTCTCCAACCTTTGCTTTTTAGCGAAGGTTGTTGAAATCGTGGTGGTTCAGCAGCTTCCCTTGTTCCTGGAGGAAGCTGATTATTTAGACCCGTATCAATCGGGCTTCAGGGCCGGACACAGCACAGAGACAGCATTGGTCGCACTGATGGATGATCTCTGGAGGGCTCGGGACAGGGTTTTTCCTCTGTCCTAGTCCTGTTAGATCTCTCAGTGGCTTTCGATACCATCGACCATGGTATCCTTCTGCAGCGGCTCCAAGGATTGGGGGTGGGGGGCACTGTTTTACGGTGGTTCTCCTCCTTCCTCTCCGGTCATTTGCAGTTGGTGTTGGCAGGGGGGCAGAGGTCGGCCCCAAGGCCCCTCACTTGTGGGGTGCCTCACGGGTCCGTTCTCTCACCCCTCCTGTTTAATATCTACATGAAACCGCTGGGTGAGATCATCCGAGGTTTTGGGGTGAGGTATCATCAGTATGCTGATGATACCCAGCTTTATATCTCCACCCCAGATCAGATGCTCTCTCCGTGATGTCCCGGTGTCTGGAGGCATGCGGGTCTGGATGGGGAGTAATAGGCTTCAGCTCAACCCCACCAAGACTGAGTGGCTGTTCTTACGGCATCTTGGTCTTTATTGGATGTACCACCTTTGGTCATGGGGAGAGGTGTTGCCCCGTGGATAGGGTGAGAATCTGGGCATCCTCCTGGATTCACAGCTCAGTTTGGAGGAGCATGTGGGAGCTGTGGCCAGGGGCTTTGCCCAGGTTTGGCTGGTTTGCCAGCTCCGCCCTTATTTGGACGAGATGCCCTTCAAACGGTTACTCATGTGCTCATCACCTCCAGAATCGACTACTGCAACGCTCTTTACATGGGGCTGCCCTTGTGGATGACCCGGAGGTTACAGCTGGTGCAGAATGCAGCCGCCGGGCTGTGATGGGAGTATCCAATACTCCCATGTTACACCCTCCTGTGCGGCTTGCATTAGTTGCGGTTGTCTCGGGTCGCCTTCAAGGTGCTAGTAACTACTTATAAAGCCCTAAATGGCTTGGGTCCAGGGTACTTGCGGGAACACCTCCTGCCAGCATCACTTTTCGATCGCCCTGTTCGATCTCATAAGAGGGCCTCCTTAGGATACCGTCAGTCAGACATTGTCAGCGGGCGGTTCCCAGGGCTAGGGCCTTCTCCGTGGGAGTGCCTGCCCTCTGGAATCAGCTCCCCGTGGATCTCCGTTTGGCCCCGACCTCCGCTCCTTCTGCGAGACCTGAAGACCTGGTTGTTTCAACAGGCGGCCTGGAATGACCGGGGGTGGGCAAGGGTTTTAATTTTCTTAATGTTTTAATGTATTTGGCTTGTTTTATTTAATTGTTTTTATTGTAAATTGCTCTGTTTTAATGTTTGCGCCCTGACTCCTTAGGAGTAGGGTGGCATACAATCGAATAAATAAATAAATAAATAAATAAATAAATAAATAAATAAATAAATAAAACAGCAGAGGCGACAGAGGGCAACCTTGTCTAGTTCCTTTTCTTATCTCTATAGATTCTGTCAATTCTCCATTTACCAAAATCTTCGCTGTTTGCTTATTGTATATTGTCTCAATGGCCTGTATAAAATTTTTCCCAAAGCTCATTTGTGCCATTTGCAATATCATGAAATGCCAATTCAAATTGTCAAAGGCTTTTTGTGCATCTAAAAACATCAGTGCCATCTGTTTTTCAGGATGTTCTTCATAGTATTCCAAAGTATCTAAAATTATTCTCACATTTTGCTTAATTTGTCATTTTGGCAAGAATCCATTTTGATCCATATGAATAAATTCATTTAGATATCTTTTCGTTCTTTCTGCCAGAATTGAAGCAAAAATTTTGTAGTCTGAGTTCAACAGTGAAATAGGTCTGTAATTTTAACTTGTTGTAAGTCCATTTCTTCTTTAGGTATAAGGGTAATATAAGCTTCCAGCCATGTCTCAGGTATTCTCTTTTTAATAACACTTCATTCATAACTTCTAAAAGATGGGTGCTTAACACCTCCTGAAAGGTCTTATAAATTCCGTGCCGTCTGGACCTGGTGCTTTTCAATGTTTTGTTTCTTCAGGGCTTCTGTCAATTCCATCATGGTTATATTCCCTTCTAACATTGCTTCAATATCTTTAGGTATTTGTGGTAGTCTTGCCTTTTGTAAATATTGTTTAATTTTTTTCTTCTGTGGTGTCTTCTTGAGAATATAGTTTTTCATAATAATCTCGAATAATTCTTTTCTTTTCAACATTCCCATATTGAGCATTCCCTTTTCCATCTATTAATTGGCTAATTTTCTTTGCTTCCCTTTCCTTTCTAAGTCTATAGGCTAGCCATCTTCCTGGTTTATTCACATTTTCAAAATAATTTTGTTTAACACCTTTAATCTTTTGAGCAAGTTCTTCCTTTTCCATTAAACACATTTTATGTTTAATCATATCCATTTTCATTTTAATGTCTTTTCTTTGCAGTGATTGTTGTAGTTCTTTTCTAATTTTATAAAATCATCTTCCAATATTTTAAATGTCTTTTTCTGTTTGATGTTCCTTTTCCTTGTATAGTCAATTATTATTCCTCTTGTCTAAGCCTTCATCGCATCCCAGCAAATTTGCAATAATGTGTCTTCTTTTTTATTTTCTTTAAAAAAACCAAGCTCTATCTCAATTTTCTTTCTGAACTCTTCTTATTTCAAAATCATATTATTTAATGTCCATCTAGATCTTCTCTTCTGTCCTTTCCAAACAACTGTCAATGGATTATGATCCGCCCAAGTCCCAGTTTCTATTTGTATTTCTTTTATATTAGAAAGCATGTCTGTGGATACCCATATCATATCTATTCTTGAGCATGATTCATGCCTATTTGAATAGAAAGTAATTTTTTTATTTCCAATATTTCTCTCTCTACATATATCTTTAATTTTCATTTGTTCTATCATTTGAAAAAAGGACTTAGGTAGTTTTCTTCTAACTTTCTTTTTAGTTCTTTCTGATTTATAGTCAAGTTGATCATCAATTATCCCATTAAAATCTCCCATCAAATAAATATTTACATAGTCCAGTTCTGTCAGTTTTTGGTGTAATTTCTCATAAAATTCTTCTTGATTCTCACTTGGTGCATATATTGCTATCAAATGCATTTTAACATTGTTATCCGTTATCTCCACCATTAAAATCCTCCCATCCTCATCTGTGTAAATCAGTTCCATGGTAATTGTGTCTTTGATGTACAGAGCCACTCCTCTCTTTTTACATTGTGCCAATGACGTAAATAATTTTCCTAGCTTTCTTTGTCTCAATACATATTCATGTTGTTTTTTAATATGAACCTCTTGTAGACAAATTATATCAAATTTTAATTTCTGTAATTTCTGTGAAATATTTTCCTTCTTTTAGCAATTTAATTAAGTCCATTTATATTCATTGAAATCAGTTTTTTTCATCCATTTTAAGTCTTGTATAAGACTACCACCTACCGCCCCAAGTTGTTCTGCTTCTTCACTTGTTGCTACACTTTCCTTTGAGAGTTCCACAATCAGTTCCTCTTGTCTTCCATTTCCCTCCTTTCCTCTAAAATATTCATCATAAAAGATTTCTGCTTTCTCCACTGCATCGATTCTATGTCTTTGTTCCCACCACACAAACAGAAGGCCTTCTGGTATTAACCATCGGTGTATATACTCCCCTCCTCAACAATTCTTTGGATAAGAACGCATATTCTCTTCTACTCTCTCTTATTCTTCTTGGTACCTGTTTCAATACCGTAATATCTTTATTGTTGTACTTCAATGCCTTGTCTCTGGCTGCTTGCAGTGTTTGTGATTTAATGCTCTTCTTAGTAAACCTAATATGAATTTCTCTTGGAAATTTATTCCTCATTGCATATCTTGTATAAACAGAATGTTTCATCTATTCCATCTCTCATCTTCTCTTCCATTATTTCTAACAATTCTGTCAATATCTGTGCCATTTTCTCCAGCAGGTTTCACCTTTCTCTTCCTCCACATTTTGAAATCTCAAGTAGAATTCTGATCTGTCTATTTCCCCTCAATGACTCATTATGGTCTCTCTCAACTTCATTTAATCTGGTATTGAAACTCCCATTTCTTTGTCTTTTGTTCTTGCTGCTCCTCAATTTTCTTAATCCTCTCACCATATTTCTCTATTGTTTGCTGTAGAGTTTTATATTTTCATCTGTCTTGTCCAACTTCTGTTCCATTTTCTCTATTCTTTTTCCATTCTCATTTACAGCTTGTAATATCTTCTGCATCATATCTTCTTTCTCTTTTTCCTTCTCTTGCTGTGATGCTGTCTGTGCGGGAGTTGTTACTTGTGGAATTGAAGGTCTTCTACTCATTGTTACAAAATATCCAACTCAAATTGCAGAGAAAAAGAAGGCCAATAATAAGAACAAATAAGAATAGTAAAAAAGGAAGGGGTGTAGCCCTCTATAAAAATGAGATTTCTAATAAAGAAGGATATCCAAAAAGAAAAAAGGAAAATCACAAAAAGAAGGAGGCAAAAGAAGCACTCCTAGTCAAAAAAGGAGAGAAAAAATCAATAATACATCAATAATTTGAATTGAAAAAATAAATAATGTAAATAATGTAAAAAAATCCAGTAATTATGTATCTTAATTCAAGTACATTTTAAAAAAATCAAGCTTAAAAATTAGAACTAAAAATTGGGAAAAGGAAAACACCAATATAGGAGAAGAGAAAGAAATTAAAATGAAAAATGAACAAAAAGTCCTTTAAAAATAAAAATATATTGAAAAAATATATATATTAAAGAAGCTAATTATGAAAGTTGAATTCCAGGCAGTAGGAAGTAATAAAATACACAGTCACTCTTTATTCAGTTGCCACTGATTAATATCCGAGGCTTCACTGATTAAGAAAGATGATTCCAACTCTTGCTTTTTTTTAAAGTTCTCCAAGGTCATTTCCTCCTTTAACTTCAAATCCAGGCTCAGATATGCCGCAGTTCACTGAAAGCACCTACATATACAATCTCCAGTGCTTTCTTTAGCATAGAGCCCTTGACACAATTCTTGTTAAGTATGTGTATATGTTGAGGAAAATAGCAAGCCTCCAGGTGGCAATATTGTATCGCTTTCGCTACTTTCCGTTCCTTGCCAGATAGTCTTCAGCAAAAATGTCACTTCCTTCTCTTCTCAAAACAAGAAAGGAAAAAAAGGACCTCGACGGCCATATCTTATATTAAAGAAAAGAAAAATCAAATTACATTAGAGTCCAAAACACCAATAATAATATAATAATAATAATAATAATAATAATAATAATATGTTACCTCAAACCATTCAAAACTAAAAAGGAAAAAAAGAAGAAAAAGGAAGCCTTTAAAAACCATAAAAAGGAGGAAAAAAACAACTCTTCAATCTCAAACAAAATCTCTCATGCCGCCTGCTCCATTTCACTCTTAAGCTCTAAATTCAACTAAAGTTACTAGAGTGTTCTCTAAGAAAAGGAAAAGAAAAAAAAAAGAACCATCTCACCAACCGACACACTTCTTCCGATCTCATTCTGCCGGAGCTGTCACAGCTTCAGCAGCTTGATGGCTGCCTCAATCCACTGCTGGCAAAGGGGTTGTCCTGGATCAACCAGGGACTTTGCAATGTCCCATTCATTCACCGACCCTACAAGTCAGATTAGCTCCTGAGGAACCGTCCTGCAGCGGTGATATCGGAGGTGATTTCAGCAGCTGAAATCACCTCAGTCTCGCAGTGATGCCAGCTCCCAGCTCTTTTTCCTTCTGTACTTACAACTGCAGTCCTGATGATTTTCATAAATATCATGACACTCTGATTGTCAAAGCCAACAACCGAGATCTTTCCTACATTCTGCTGGTCTCCCTCCTGTTCTGTTTCCTCTGTTCCTTCCTTTTCATTGGACGACCTGCGAAGCTCACCTGTCTCTTCTGACAATCTGCCTTTGCCATTCTCTTTGCACTTGTGGTTTCCTGTGTGTTGGCAAAAACGGTCATGGTGGTTCTGGCCTTCATGGCTATTAAGCCAGGGAACAGGGCAAATAAACTCTTAGGAAAATCAGTGACTCATTCCATTGTTTTAGCCTGTCCGCTGGTCCAAATTGTTCTTTGTGTTACCTGTCTGGGAACCTCTCCACCATTTCTTAACTTGGGCTTCCACTCCTTGTTTGGAGAGACCATCTTGGAATGTAAGCAAGGCTCAGCTGTAATGTTTTACAGTGTCCTTGCCTATCTAGGTTTCCTGGCTCTTGTCAGTTTTACTGTAGCCTTTTTGGCTAGAAAATTGCCTGATAGTTTTAATGAAGCCAAGTTCATTACTTTTAGCATGCTGGTCTTTTGCAGTGTTTGGATCACCTTCCTCCCCACCTATCTGAGCACCAAAGAGAAGTCCATGGTGGCTGTGGAGATCTTCTCCATCTTGGCCTCTGGGGCTGGTCTCTTGGCTTGCATCTTTTCCCCCAAATGCCTAATTATATTAGTTAGGCCCAATTTGAATTGTTGAGAAAATATAATGAGGAACAAGAATCTCTGATCTACGATTGGGAACTCCTTTGAAATTTACTCATTTCATTTTTGAATTTGATTCCATATCTTCAAAATCATAAAATGAGGGAGAGACTTTTGTATTAAATAATGGGAAATCAAATTATGTCCCTAACCACAGTGTATCTATTAATTAGCAGCCTAATCCAGCCTTTTATTTTTATTAATTGGAAGTTTCAACTTTGAAATAAATGTTGACATTAAAGAAGTGGATGTTAGTTTAGAGCTGTGCAGTTTCTTACTGTATTTATTTCAATAAAATAATCTTTAAAAATGTGTTGGGTTGACTATCAGTCTTTTTAAGTAATGTTTGTTTCCATTTTATTTATTTATTAATATCTGCCATTATAATTTTTGTAAACAAGTTGAGGTGGTGAACATATGCAACACACTTTACATCTCCTGCAACAACTGGCCCACCAGTCATGCTACCCAGTGGTCAAGAGGCCACAGTCCAGGGGTGGGCCATGGCACACAGGTTGGGGACCCCTCATCTAGATTTATTTCATTCCTTGATAAAGTCACTAAATTAGTAGACCAGCAAAATGCTGTGGACACAATATATTTAGGTTTCAGTAAGGCATTTGACAAAGTAGGCCACAATCGACTTCTTGGTAAGCTAGAAAAATATGGAATAGACAACATCACCACCAAATGGATTTGTAGCTGGCTGATAAACAGTACTCAATAAGTAGTCCTTAATGGTACTACATTTAAATGGAGAGAAGTAAGTGGTGGGTTACCACAAGGCTCCATTTTACACCCAGTACTCCTCAATATCTTTATAAATGACTCAGATGAGGGAATAGAAGGTAAAGTCATCAAATTTACAGATGATAATCTGGAAGGAGTAGCCAACACCCCAGAAGGCAAACTCAGGGTCCAAAAAGATATTGACAAACTTGAACAATGGGCCTTATCCCACAAAATTTATTTATTTATTTATTTATTTATTTATTTATTTATTTATTGGACTTGTATGCCACCCCATCTCCAAAAACTCGGGGTGGCTCTCAACTAAAATCAAACATCAACATTAGATAATTAAAAGAGAATTAAACAAAATCAAGCCCAATATTTGTACGTAATTAAAATTGATTTAAAAATCCCTCCCTCCCCAGAAGGTCATCACAGCCCAGCTTGGTCAAATAACCAGGTCTTCAAGTCATGGCAGAAGGTGTGGAGGTCAGGGGCCAGACAGAGCCCCAGGGGTAGCTGGTTCCATGGGGCGGGAACCGCCACAGAGTAGGCTCGTCCCTGGGGGACCGCCAGCCGACATTGACTTGCTGACAGAACCCCGAAAAGTCCCTGCCTGTGTGCTTGTACAGGGAGGTTGGCACTCGGTATCGGCAGGAGTCGCTCCCGTAAATATCCCGGACCCATGTCATGTAGGACTTTGAATGTAAAACTAAAATGAATTTTAATGTGGAAAAAAAGCAAAGGTTTACACTTAGGCAGAAAAAACCAAAGGTATAAATACAGATTAGGTGATACCTGGCTCAAAAACAGTAACTGTGGGAAGGACCATGGAATCCTAAGGGATGATCATTTGAATATGAGTCAACAATGTGCTGCAGAAGCTGAAAAAGCTAATACCATCTTGGGTTGTATAAACACAGGCATTGAATCAAAATCAAAATCACATGAAGTATTAATGCTGCCCTAGCAAGACCATACCTGGAATACTGCAACCAACTTTGGTCACATACTGCAAAAAAGATGGCGAGACTTTGGAAGAAGTTCAAAGAAGAACTAAGATGATCTGAGTCCTGGATATGAAGCATATGAAGCATATGAAGAATGGCCTCAGGTTTTGGGTCTGGGTAGTCTAAAGAACATCTTCATGGAATACTGCCTTGTCATGGTGAAGGGGCTTAAAGGAAGCTATGAGCTATGCCATACAGGGCCACCCAAGACAGACAGGTCACAGCAGAGAACTCTGACAAAACATGATCCACTGGAGAATGGAATGACAACCTATTCCAGCAGTGGTGGGATTCAATTTTTTTTTACTACCGGTTCTGTGGGCGTGACTTTGTGGGCATGGCAGGGGAAGGATACTGTAAAATCTCCAGTCAGAGGTGGCATTTGCTGTGTCTCTGAACTATCAAACATTTCCACTACTGGTTCTCCGGAACAGGTCAGAAATTGCTGAATACCACCTCTGCATTCCAGTGTCTTTGCCATGAAAAACCATGGTCAGCACCAAAAGGCAAAAAGAGATGACACTGGAAGATGAGCCCCTCCAGGTTAGAGGGTGTCTCCTGGGGAAGAGCAGAGGGCTAGTACTAGTAGTGCTAGAAAGAATGAAGTGACTCAGTCAAAGCCAAAAGGACGCTCAGCTGTGGTTTTCAATATAAGAAAGGTTGCCAACTGTGTTTTTCCCTGAATTAAAAGACTGATAGATCTGTCAGTCAGGAATCCTGCTAAGAGGATCAAGATGGGGACCCCAGTTTTTACTCTCAGAATATCAGCACTAGGGTTGGTCTACTCTACAGCTGAATAATGCAATCCTGTTTGGCTTGATAGCTGCCACATCAGCATGATCGATGCTAGACTACATTATACAATGAGGATCATAAGTGGTTGCATTAAATCTACTGCTTGCTGGCTCCCTCTCTTGAGCCACATTTCACTACCAGCTCTGCGAAGGCTGGAAGCCTTAGAGAAGGAGCACAACAACATTTTGAGAAACCCACATTTTCATTTCAGACATTTTTTTAAAAATTACATTTATATGCCGCCCTTCTCTGAAGACTCAGGGCAGCTTACAATTTTTGGGATACAACCCAATGTGCTCAGCAATAGCTTTCATTCCATTGTATATGCCTGCTTATTACTAAGCGGCATTTTTACAAAGTCAGCTTATTGCCCCCAACAATCTTGGGTCCTCAATTTACCTCCCCGAGAGGATGGAAGGCTGCGTCAACCTTGAGCCTGGTGGGATTCGAGCCTACAGTAATTGTAGGCAGCTGGAACTTAAGTGCTAGGCATTTAACAGCCTGAGCCACCAAGGCCCTCTTGATTTAGACCACATGTACCATTTAAACAGAGGCAGAAAGATATATCTAAAACCCACATACCGAGGAGATTCCTTGGGATTAATCCGGAAGAAGGAAGGATAGACTCTTCTCTCTCCCTGCGAGAACTCAAAGCCAACACTGAGCTGGAGAAAGTGAGAATCTTCTTTCAACAACAAAGTAAATTTTATGGTGATTTTGGGGTGCCCCATTGTGTAGCTTGTTGCCCCACCAAGGATAATAGCAATAGGTTTAACCTCCCAGGACATAAGACAGTGTTGTGGGAATTAGTTGTTTAGCAGAGTGATAGCATGGGGTAAAACCTGTCTTTGTGTCTTGTGTCTTTGTTTTGGTGTACAATACCCTATAGCATTGTCTTGAGGGAAGAAGTTGAAATAATTTATGTCCAGGAAGTGAGAGGTCTGTAGATATTTTCATAGCCCTCTTTCTGACTCATGCAGTATACAGGTCCTCAGTGGAAGATAGGATGGTTATTATTATTTTTTCTGCAGTATCATATCATAGTGTACTATGATATGAAATTACTATAGTGCTCTATCATTTACCAAGAAGTTTTAAGAGATGTCAGATGGTCAAAACAATGCATACATTATTGACATTTTTTTTTCACCCACCCTGGAAACTCTCTCACTGTCGGGTAAGGCTCCATTCAAAATCCAAGAAAGAAAACCTGAGACTCCATAGTATTAGAGAAAAGGACTTTTACTGAAAATTGATATGGTAGCATCAGAAGAATACAAGATCTGAAGCAAAAGGCACGAAAATAGCATAGAGAAAGTTACCTCAAGTTCCCACCCCCAATAGTTCAAACTGCCCATCCAATCTGAGATATGTATAATGTCTTGTGAGGCATCTTCAAGTGGTGTTTCAGACATCTGATATGCCAAGACGGTTGACCTTCGCTTAGGCAGATAAGGGCTACATATGCACAGTAAGTAAGTAAGCATAGTCAATCAACATACCAAACTTCACATTTCATCAAGTAAAACCTCCTGCACTTTCCCCTCCACGTAGTCCAATTAATCTTCCCTCCCCATGTTTCTGTGGCAACCGGAAAGATAAGCAGAAGATGGATTCTTGGAGGCTGACGCCCACTTTGGTGAGGCAGCAGAAGAAAGTGGGTAGGTGAGGATTTAAACTTCATCATTTCAAAAATAAAAATAATTGAAAGTAGCAGGAAATTCTACAAAGCCACAGAAGACTATGAAACCTGATACATATGCTTAAGATGTTGACCATTAACACGACCCTCTAAAAAACTAATGTATTAAAAAACAAATTAAAAGGATAAAATGAGAAATGTCCTTCTTGAAATAATAAATGCAAATTTAATGCCAAGCTTTATTTCCAGGCATGACATTGGGCCTCATTGAGAATAACTGGAAGATATTGAAAACAATAGGTTGGGTGATTTTTGCTGACAACAGGTATATTGTAACAACATGCATGGATTTTGTGCTAAGGCATTATTTTATTAACATGTTCCTTCTTCATGTCATCATTTTTTAAAGAAATGTGATTATATTCTAAACATGCCTCAGTAATATATAGGATATAAATGTGACCTATCACTGCATTGGTTAAAAATTCTTGTTTCTTATCATATTTTCTCTACAATTAAAATGGGGCCTGAATAGGATAATATAGCATTTAGGGAAAAAGATAAAAGCCAAGAGACCAGTCCCAGAGGCCAAAATGGAGAAGATCTCCACAGCCACCATGGACTTTCCTTTGGTGCTAAGATAGGTAGGGAGGAAGGAGATCCAAACACTGCAAAAGACCAGCATGCTGAAAGTAATGAACTTGGCTTCATTAAAGCTGTCAGGCAATTTCCTAGCCAAAAAGGCCACTGTGAAACTGATGAAGGCCAAAACACCAAGGTAGGCGAGGACAGTGTAAAACATTAAAGCAGAGCCATCATTACATTCCAAGATGGCCTCTCCTACCAAGGAGTAGAAGTCCAAGTTGGGAAATGGGGGACAGGTTACAAGCCAAGTGGCACAAAGAACTGCTTGGACCAGGGGACAGGCTATAACAATGGAGTTGGTCAGTGGCTTTCCTAAGAGCTTCCTTGTCTTGTTTCCTGGCTTGGTGGCCATGAAAGCCAGAACCACCATGACAGTCTTTGCCAACACAGAGGAAACTGCAAGGGCAAAGAGAATGGCAAAGGCAGATTGTCGGAAGAGACAGGTGAGCTTCCCAGGTCGACCAATGAAGAGGAAGGAGCAGAGGAAGCAGAGCAAGTGGGAGACCAGGAGGATGTAGGTGAGGTCTCGGTTGTTGGCCTTAACAATTGGTGTATTGCGATGCTTAAGGAAAATTACCAGAACTGCAGAAGTGACCACAGAGAGAAATAGTGTGAGAGAGACTAAAATGTATCCCAACACTTCTTGATAGGCAAGGAAGTGGAGCTTCTTGGAAATGCACTGGTACTTGTCCTTGTTGGGATATTGATCTTCTAGGCAAGAGTCACATCCAGCTACATCTGAAATGAAGAGTCTTTTCCTAAGAATCTCAAAAGCATCTTCCATAAGCATTATCTCTTCCTCAGAGATGACTTAATTGTTCCCTTTCTGATGCAGACAACCCACAAAGGTAATGATGGAATGATTCACTGTGTACATGATGGGACATTAATTGGACAAAGCCACCTTTATTAATGATGACCCTGGGAATAGATTACCCAGAGACAAGGATCTGTTCAGCATCAGTTAGCCTGGTCAATGTGCTGTGGAAAGAAAGGCCAGTCATTGGGAACCTCCATTGCTACTGTGGTTTTCAATGTAAGAAAGGTTGCCAACTGCAAAGGTTGCCAACTTAATTTTCCCTGAATTAAAAGACAGATAGATCTGTTGGCCAGGAATCCTACTAAGAGGATCAAGATGGAGAGCCTCAGTTTTTACTCTCAGAATATCAGCACTAGGGTTGGTCTACTCCACTGCTGAATACTTCCACCCTTTTGGCTTAATAGCTGCCACATCAGCAAGATCAATGCTAGACTAAATGATACAATGAGGATCATTGCAGGGTAGGGCTGAGGAATTTGGACAATATCTGTCGGATAAGATCGCTCGGATCCGGGACGGGTTGAACTCTACTTTGCAGTGGTCTGAGGAGGGGCTTACAGGGAGTCTGGCCGATGTCACCTGGGCTGAGTTCGATCTGTTTCTGAGGATGAGGTGGACAGGATTATGCAATGACTGAGTTCCACCACATGTTTATTGGACCCGTGTCCTTCCTGGATGATGTATGCCTCCAGGGAGACCACGTGCGGCTGGCTCCAGGCAGTTGTTAATGCCTCATGAGGGAGGGGTCCTTTCCTACTGCTTTGAAAGAGGTGGTGGTGAGGCCCCTCCTGAAGAAGCCTGCTCTGGACCCAGCCGTTTTAAACAACTTTTGTCCAGTCTCCAACCTTCGCTTTTTGGCAAAGGTCATTGCGGGTGTGGTGGCTCAGCAGTTTCCGCTTTTCCTGGAGGAAGCGGACTATCTAGATCCGTATCAGTTGGGCTTCCAGCGCGGGTTCAGCATTGGTCGTGCTGATGGATGATCTCTGGAGGGCATGGGACAGGGGATTTTCCTCTGTCCTAGTCCTATTAGATCTCTCAGCGGCCTTCGATACCATCGACCATGGTATCTTATTGCGGCGCCTCGGGGGGTTGGGAGTGGGGGGCACTGTTTTGCAGTGGTTCTCCTCCTACCTCTCAGGGCATTCTCAATCGGTGTTGGCAGGAGGGCAGAGGTCGGCTCCGAGGGCACTCACTTGTGGGGTTCCTCAGGGGTCAGTCCTCTCTCCCCTCCTGTTCAACATCTATATGAAGCCGCTGGGCGAGATCATCCGTGGCTTTGGGGTGAGGTATCACCAGTACGCTGATGATACCCAACTGTATATCTCCACCCCAAACCAAATCAGTGATGCCCTCTCCGTGATGACCCAGTGTCTGGATGCGGTACGTATCTGGATGGGCAGGAATGGACTACAGCTCAATCCGGCCAAGACTGAGTGGTTCTGCGTACAGGCATCTCGGCCCAGTCAATCGATTCCATCTTTGGTCATAGGGGGAGAGGTGTTGCCCCCTGTGGACAGGGCTCAGAACCTGGGGGTCCTCCTGGATTCACGGCTTAGTTTGGAGGAGCAGGTGAGGGCAGTGACCAGGGGGGCTTTTGCCCAGGTCCAACTGGTTCGCCAGTTGCACCCATATCTGGACCGAGATGCCCTTCACATGGTCACTCATGCACTTGTGACGTCCCGACTTGACTACTGCAATGCTCTCTATCTAGGACTGCCCTTGCATACCATCCAGAGGTTTCAGCTGGTGCAGAATGTGGCTGCGCGGGTTGTGATGGGAGCTTCCCAATACTCCCATGTTACACCCCTCCTGCACAAGCTGCATTGGTTGCTGGTTACCCTCTGGGTGAGATTCAAGGTGTTGGTTTTAACATTCAAAGTCCTTTATGATTTGGGTCCAGGGTACTTGCGGGAGCGTCTCCTGTCAACATCAAATACCTATCGCCCTGTGCGTGCGCACAGACGGGGACTCCTCAGGGTACTGTCAGCTAGACAATGTCGGCTGGCAGTGCCTCGGGGGAGGGCCTACTCTGTTGCAGCCCCCACCTTGTGGAATCAACTTCCTCTGGAGCTCCAGTTGGCCCCTGATCTTTGCTGCTTCTGCCACGGTCTGAAGACTTGGCTGTTTGAACAGGCTGGGCTGGACTGACCTCCTGGTCAATGTATTTAATGTATTTTTTAACTATTTTATTGATTGGGCTTGTTAAATTTAATTGTTTTTTATATATTTATTGTCGTGGTGTTTTATTGTGAGCCGTCCCGAGTCCTCGCAGAGAGGGGTGGCATACAAGTCCAATTAATAATAATAATAATAATAATAATAATAATAATAGAGGAGCACAACAAAAATTTTGAGAAACCCACTCCTTCCTTGTGCACCTGATCTTCCTCATCTATCAATTGGCAGGCTTAAATCCAGGAAGCCCTCTCTGGCACTCGCTCAACCTGCTGTCTAACAACCTTGACATCAACACACAGTGGAAAGCCAAATGGGCTGCTAAATGCCCAGATGCAGGTAGTTATGTAGATGACCCTACACAAAAAGTGCCAGGTTTTGACCTTCCCTGCCAGCATTGGTCAACTCTGAGCACTAACATGGCGTCTGCCAGGACTAATTGTTTAAGTGGGGTCTTGTCTCTACCCCTCAATGTGACTGTGGTGCTCTTTGACAAAATATTCATCACATTGGGTCCGAATGTCCATCAAGAGCTTATACCGGCCCAGTGTCTGATTTTTTTTCAACATAGACCACTCTGTCCTTGAATGGCTGGGTGGACTGGACGTTAACACTTGAACCACTCTAAGTTCATGTATTTGCTATGTGCTAAATAAATAAATAAACCTGCTATGTTATGTGTGCATACATTGTCTTTTGGTGGGTGTTGGGAAAATCAAATTGAGACAGAGTGTGGCATGCAATTGTGCACCATATGTGAGAAGGAAAATCTCTTTTTCTGATCAAAAATGATTTACAGGGAAATTGATTACAGAAGGAATATAGGAAAGAAAGACCCAGAGGCCCAAAAGCACTGAGAGCTCTCTGGCTCAGCTTCTTTGCTTTTTATTACTATTCTGCTCATTTAGACATTTTTTTTGCAGTGGAAGTTTACCAGACATAGATACAGCGCTGTGGTGGTGTAGTGGTTAGAATGCAATATTGCAGGTTAACTCTGCCCACGCTAGGAGTTCAATGCTGACTGGCTCAAGGTTGACTCAGGCTTCCATCCTTCTAAGGTCAGTAAAATGAGAGTCGAGATTATAAACACTGGGCTCTGGATTCTTTATACCACTTAGAGAGTGCTGAAAAACTCTATGAAGCGATATATAAGTCTAAGTGCTATGGCTAGATGGATTTCTTCTTTTAATGACAGTTCTACCAGTGTCCTGGGAGATTAGTAGTGATGAGAGAAGAAGCATAAAAAATAAAAATTTGGGCTACGCACCACACTCATTTAGGAAAAGTTTGCTGGTTGGTTTTCCAAGCAGGGTATGACAGTAGGAGTGGAAAGACTAATACAAAAACTCCTTAATTTTGTTGTGGAATTACCCTGCAGTAAATTGGTGAGCAGTGGGAGACATCGCCTGTGGAAGGGCCATTCAGATTTATAAACCAAAAGTTTTGCTGAAAACTATGCATACTTTGAGCACTGAGTCATTCTAAAAATGACAACAATATTAACATTTTGATTTACTGAATGGCTTCCATGGTCCAAGAATCTACATATTAGTATGCTGTACCTGTCTGATTAGAAATGGTCCCTTCTGGACAAGGGGCACATTGGTAGCAGCAAGCTGGCTCGCCCTCTGGAACTCTTCTCCGTTCTCCTGCATGGCACCTCTTCATGCCACACCTGGCAAAGGGCACCATCTAAAAGAGAAAAAAGTAATTCATTATATGCTCTAAGCAATGAAATGCTTCATGTGTTCATTTTTCATATTCCTATTCCCATTTGCAAAATGTCTTCAAAAGAACTGGTTCATCATGATCTATGAGGAACCAGGAACAGCTCCAGAAGTTTAGTTTACTTTATTTTATGTCAGAGTTCCAGGAAACCTCCATTCCAATCAATAACTCCAAGACAGACATATCTCAAAGGTCCCTTTATTTGGATAGCAAACTGGCACATCTGTGGAATCCTGAATCTTAAAGTTTTTGGGCTTCCTTGCAGTATTCAAAACTACAAATCTATCCGCCCTTGGCCATCATCACATCACAAGGCCCAATCACAATCCATCCTGAAATAAGATCCTTATTTCATCCTGTGCCACACTCCATGACCTTGAACTAACAAAAGAATTTTATTTTGTCTACTTAGAGCTACACAATTGACTCCACCCCTCCCACTTTCTCAGGCTTGTGGCAATGTGGAAGCATCAAATCTCAATATGGCTTCCAAATCTGACACTTTACTTTATTGTCATTATACCTTGTACAACGAAATTAAATGCCATCTTCAGTGTACATTATAACTATAAAAATAACACACAAACACACACCCTTCACATTCTATACAATTGAATTGAAAACCCAACATTGCATTCATATTTCACTAGAGACAAAGGAATTCCATAGAGTTACTGCCCTGGGATAGAAGTGGTTTTTCAGCCTATTTGTTCTTGTTTTTATTATTCTGTACCATCAGCCAGATGTTAATAGTTAAAAAAAGGGTGCCCAGGATGAGATGGATCTTTGAGAATGTTTTGAACTTTCTTAAGGCAGCAGGAGCTATAAAGCTCTTCCAAAGAGGGGAGAGGACAACCCATGATCTTCAGGGCAATGACATTAACCCTCTGGAGTGCTGTCTTATCTGCCCCTGTGCAATTGGCAAACCATACACAGGTGCAGTAAGTTAAGATACTCTCTATGGTGCAATGGTAGGGTTCAGGCACTCCGAACCCACCAATGGATGCTGGAACTTGGAAATAAGATCCGCGCATGCCTGAATAAGATGGCCACCCGCTGTTGATGTCTTGGGTTGGCTGAAGGTCTTTCTTGTCTGAGAGGGTGCTGGAGGGGGTATTTATGACCCCCATTACCTGGATCTGGCAGCGGATTGTCTGGGGATGCGGCCGAGGTTCCTCCAGCCAGAATCCTCTGGGTTCGTGGTGAGGTTGTGGATGGCGAACCCAGCGACGTCTTCCCCCCAGGCCTTCGGGTTTTCTGGAGTGCAGGCATGACACAGCAGCTTTGGGAGTGGTGGTGGCGGCTAGTCTTTGGCTGAGATCTGTTGGCGGTGGTTCCAGCTCCGCCCTAATGCCGATGGTGACAGCATTGACTGTGATTGTGACGACAATGACTTGGATGGCGGAAGAGGCGAGGGGCCAGCGGGCGGATGTGCTGGGCCTGCGGATGGACGATGGAGGGGGTCCCGTGGCCGCTGCTGGTCCTAGTCTTTTTGCAGGTCGGTTATTGCCGGAGCATTGTATGTCTGCTGCCTTACCACCCCCACCCCAATGGCTCTTATGAAAACAGTTTATTCCCTTGCTGGTCTTTTCATCAACCTGCTTTATCTATACCATCTGCTCTACCTATACTATCTATACCATCTACGCTGGGTCCAGGGTGTTGCAGCTACTGGCCTAGCACCATCAACTTCGAGCTGTAGGCCACAGATGGGTTGTTCTGGCCACTCTGGAGGCTTAGGTCTTGATGATTACCGGTGCTGCTTGTACACCCTTTTTGTGCTTGGTTCATGGCTGTTGGACTTTGTTGTGCCCCCCGCTGTGGTGAGAGAGCAGTGTGAGGGTTGCACTTTTTTCTTCTGGGAGCCACTTAACATCTTCTGGTCATCTGCCCTGATGGATCTTGCTGGGGGTGCCCGCGGTGAGAGAGTGAGGCTTAGTCCTGGTGGAGGCCCTGGTCATCGGCCACAGGGTTGCTGTGAGAGGGCATCCTGGACTTGGACCCAGACTCCCTGGCTGATAATATCCAGGACTGAACCAAGTTTTATAATCCGTACATTGTCTTTTCCATCCATAGACCTTTCTCCCTTCCCTTTTATATGCTTACACCTTAATGATCTGGACTTATTCGGCAGCGGAGCTGCAGGCCTTGAGGGAGTCCCCTCTCTCCTGGGTGTGGCCTGCTAGATTGTCATCGGCCTATCTCAAGGATGGATTATGGAATCCGGAGAGATGCCATGGCAGGGTGAGGGGTTGGGGTCAGGACTCTGGGAAGGGGAAGAAGAGGGTTACCAGGGCCCCACTAGTCAAATTTCTAGATAATTTTTTAAGAAGGTTAGGGAGGGGGGGTGGGCAATGATTATGAGGAGGTGCAGTGCAGCCCGGTCCAGAATTGTGGCAGGGGAGGGTGGGGGGAGGGAGCCGGTGGGGCCCCGGGGAGTGGGGCAGGAATGGCCTATTTTATGCAGTGATTGATTACAGTTACATTAACAGAATTCAAGATGGTACAGCCAACGTCAGCTTTGGTGAAATGCTCTCTGATGTTGCTTGTATCTTTACGATTTAAAATTGTTTAGTTTAGTTTTTTAGTATGATTTATGTTGATTCTATCACTGTGTTGTATCTTATGATTTATGATAAATGTATTTTTAAAGATGACTATGATCATGAATTATCACTTTTAGCTTTACGTATACTGAGAGCTTATGTACCAAAGACAAATTCCTTGTGTGTCCAATCACACTTGGCCAATAAATAATTCTATTTTACAATTTTTACTGACTGTTTCCTAGTATGATTTGACTGCTTATTGTACCCTATGACTATCATTAAGTGTCATACCTTATGATTCTCAACTCTTGACAAATGTATCATTTCTTTTATGTATACTGAGAGTATTTACACCAAGACTGTTAAGTTTGCATGAAGAGTCAGACGCGAGGAGTTCCAGCAAAGAGTTTATTAGTGACTACAGCTCGAATGGACCCGTCCTGGCTTGGCTATGGCTGCCTCTTATAGCCTGCAGCCGTAGCTGCCAGCCAATGGGAGTGCAGGGTTTCTTCCCGCACTATTTAAACCAATACCATTTGACATTTTACAAGAACAGTTCAAATAAACCAATAACATTCAAACCTACATACATAACACCCCTCCCCACTAGGTTCAGTCCATACCAAACCCCAACCTATCTAATGTATTCCTTTAAATAGGTGGGGCTCTTACGTGTACGTTGAGACCTTTGTGGTTCAGAAGTTTTAATGTTCTCACCCAGTGAGAGGGGAAATGTGTCTGCTGACATTTCCCTGTTGGGACTTCCTGTGAAAGAAGACCCTGTTAGACTGTTAGAATCTGGTCTCTCCTCCCAACCCATCTCCATTCCAATGTCAGCACCCAAGTCAGGTACTGATGTGCAATCTTCCACTTCTAAGGATGGATCTTGGCATTGTGACAGGGTTCGGGATGGTTCCTGTCGCAATGGCTCGTTACACATGGGGTTGATTCCTGTTTGCTGATTTTCCTCCTGTTCCCCCCCCCTTCCCCCCCCTAGAAGAGACATCAGGTGAGGGACCCAGAGGAGACAGGGCGATGTTCCTGAGGTAACCTGGATCTAAGTTGGTCAATGTGCCTGCTCCAGAGGAGGCCATCCTCTGTTTGTGCCCTGTAAGAACGAGGGCCTGTGATGTGAGTTATTTCAGCAGGAATCCACAAAGGTTCACCTATAAGGTTCCTAGCATAGACAGAATCTCCCACACTAAAAGAACGAACTTTGGAAGTGGAATCCAGTGGTGCGTTGGGTGCGTAAGTGGGATGAAGGCGGTCAAGGGAAGACCTAAGTTTCCTGCCCATCAACAACTCTGCTGGGGACAAGTTATTTGATGGGCTAGAGTGATGTGTTGAACACTAAGAAGTTTTTCAAGCTTCTCAGTGATGTCCCCAGGACCCAGCTGCTGAAGCTTCTCTTTGGTAAAGCGTACCATGCGTTCAGCCCGGCCATTGGCCAAGGGTGCCCAGGGGCAGTGAGGGCATGTCTGATACCCTGTTGAGCTAGAAAGGATTCAAAAATGTTAGATGTGAATTGAGGGCCATTGTCAGAAACAAGGACATCTGGTAACCCATGGGTTACAAACAATTTTCTGAGCTGCTTGATGACAGCCTCAGTTGTAGTTGATGTCATGGGAATTACCTCTAGCCATTTAGAGTATGCATCTACTATCACTAGAAAAGTGTGCCCTCTTGTAGGGCCTGCAAAATCAATGTGGATTCTAGACCATGGGCCCCTAGGACATTCCCATTCCTGTGTGGGGGCGTGAGGTGGGGCAGGCCTGACTACCTGGCAATTGGGACAAGATGCTACCCAGTTTTCAACCATTTTGTCAATACCTGGCCACCATACATAACTCCTAGCCAAACCTTTCCTCCTTACAATCCCAGGATGACCCTCATGTAACATTTCCAAAACCTCCCTTTGCAGTTTTGCAGGAATAACCACCCTGTTACCCCACAAAATACATCCTCTTAATACAGATAATTCAGTTTGCCTGGACTTAAAAGGTTGGGCAAGGTGAGGTAGATCTTGAAGAGGCCAACCTTTCTTAATCCAGCCCATAACAGGTGCCAACACAGCATCTTTGGTAGTTTCTCTGGCAATCTCAGCAGCATGGACTGGAAGCTTAGCCACGGTCTCCAGGAAAAGGTGTGAGTTTCAAGTTCAAAGTCCTCCTTGTGGCAAGGTAGTGGGCAACGACTCAGTGCATCAGCATGTCCAATGTCCTTGCCAGGCCTGTGAATCAGTTTGTATGAATAGGCTGCAAGAAATTCAGTCCACCTCAGCATTCTTGGTGACAGGATATTAGGTGTAGGTTTGTCTCCTGCCACAATGCCTAATAAATGTTTGTGATCTGTAACAATGGTGAATGACCTGCCATACAGATATTCATGAAATTTCTTAACAGCTGCAACAACTGCTAAAGCCTCCTTGTCCAATTGGCTATAATTCCTCTCTGCTTTGGACAAAGTGCGAGAGTAAATGCAATTGGGGCTTCCCTTCCATTGGGAAGCCTGTGACTCAAACCCCCCACTCCAAAAGGGGATGCATCACAAGTCAGAACAACAGGCAAATTCTCAGAGAACTGTATCAACACAGCATCAGACGTGATTAGTCTCTTAATACTGTTAAATGCTGACTGTTCCTTCCTCCCCAGATCCAAACAGCTTTCTTATCAAGCAGGGATGTAAGGGCTCAGCAATAGATGCTTTGTGAGGTAGAAACATGTGGTAAAAGTTAATAAGTCCAAGGAAGGCTTGCAAATCTGTCTTGCATCGAGGTTTAGGGGCTTCCTTGATTGCTTTCACCTTGGCATCAGTAGGGTGGATGCCATGCTTGTCAATCATGTACCCCAGGAACTCAACTCTGTCTGTTTTGAGTGTACATTTGTCTTCCTTGACTTTTAAACCCGCTTTTCTGAATCTGGTAAGGACTTCTCTGAGTCTCTCTTGAAGCTGAGTGTCATTTTCAGCAGAGATTAACACATCATCAAAATAAGGCACTACCCCTGGCAGTCCTTGCAACATTCTTTCCATAAGGCTTGAAAATGCCAGGTGCCACGCTTACTCCAAATTGTAGTCTTTTACATTTGAAGGCACCTCTATGAGTCACAATTGTTTGTGCCTCTGCAGTGGCATCATCAACTGTTAATTGTTGATATGCCTGAGCTAAGTCCAGTTTAGCAAATACTGTACCCCTGCCAAGGGAATGGAGCAGATGATGCACAACTGGTACAGGGTATGCGCTCTGCTGCAGCATGGTTAAGTGTCCCCTTGTAGTCACCACAGATTCTCACTGACCCATCAGCCTTGACTGTGTGACTATGGGTGTTTCCCATCTGGTGGTCAGTAGGCTCTAAAACCCCTTGAGCAATGAGCTTATCTAATTGTGCATCAATTTTTTCCTTTAAAGCAAATGGGACCCTCCTGGCTTTAAACGAATTGGGGCACCTTGGGGTCTAAACTGAAAGCAATAGGGTCCATATACTGCTCAGGATCCTTACTCCAGTCCTTCACTGAAGACCTCTGGAAACTCAGACTTCAAGGACTCTTCCCAGTCAGAGCTGCTCACGTGGATGGATGCAGTCGATGCCCTAGTGGCTTGAACCACTCAAGTCCCAGCAAACTTGGGGCGATCCTTGTCCACGATGGTCAGGGCAAACGTTTGGTGTGGCCTTTAAACTGCATCGTGAAATCTCTCCTCAACTACTGGAATCTTATTCCCTTGGTAGTCTTTGAGAGTCAGTGCTTGCTTCTGGAAATGCTTCTTCTGAATTTTGAGAAAGAGTCTGTGGATAGTGTCCCATGACACCATAGATAGATAAGAGCCTGAGTCCACTTCCATTTGGCAAGGCCTTCCTTCAATAAACACCTTCACGTGTACTTTTCTGCTTTTTAAGGGTGAAGAATGACCAATAGTGATTGTCTGGTGAGTTTCATTCTTGCCATTTGCTTCTAAATTTCGCCCCATTTTTTCAAGGAAATTGTTGGGCTTAAAATCTTTATCAGGAAATTTTTTCCTAATTGGTGGGGTTCTGGATGATTTGCAGACTCTGGCTATGTGACCCCGTTTCTCACAACGTAGGCAAATGGAGTCAAAGAACTTGCATTCAGTGTGGGGGTGCCCCCCCACAGCCTCTGCAATAGAAACCTTGCCTGTTTTTCCCAGAGTCTTTTCTCTTCTTCTCCATTCTGAGTTTAAAAATCCCCTCCTCTGCCCACTGCCATCAGAATCAGAGTCTATTTGTTCGCAATGGGCTGTTGTGGATTTTTCCCCATCAGAATGGCTTGAGGCCTGGCTTGAGGCTTTGTTAATCTTTTTCATGGCCGCTGCTGAGGACTTGGTGGCTTCCGCTGAAACAGCTTCTTCAATGGCCTCTTAAACGTGATCTTAGGTTTCATTAAAAGTTTGCTTTGTAAGACCTTATCTTTGAGGCCTAAACAAACCGATCACACATGGCCTCTTCTAAGTTGGTAAAGTCACAAGCACCCCAATGTCCCTTAAACTTGCCATGAAGTCATTAACATTCTCGCTATCCCTTGATCCCGACGGTAAAATTCATGTCTCTTAATGAGGCACGATACTTGTGGGGCGTAATGGGCTCTTAAAAGTTTCTCTAAATCGGGCCATTCCATTACCTTCAGCTCTGCTGCCCCGCCAACGCCTTCGCCATTTTGAAGACTGCCGACTGCAGTGCATGAGAAAGACCGCCCTCTTCCGTCTCTCGGGGATGCCGGCGAGATCGTTCCCTTCCAGAAACATGTGGAAACGATCCACATACGATTCCCAGTCTTCCGTCGCCGGATCGAACGGTGCTGGGGGTGTTCAGCGCAGCCATCTCGCTCAGTTGCTTGTTCAGCGCGCCGTCTCTCTTCAGGGAAATCCCATCCTCGCCCCAGTGTTAAGTTTGCATGAAGAGTCAGACGCGAGGAGTTCCAGCAAAGAGTTTATTAGTGACTACAGCTCGAATGGACCCGTCCTGGCTTGGCTACGGCTGCCTCTTATAGCCTGCAGCCGTAGCTGCCAGCCAATGGGAGTGCAGGGTTTCTTCCCGCACTATTTAAACCAATACCATTTGACATTTTACAAGAACAGTTCAAATAAACCAATAACATTCAAACCTACATACATAACAAAGACAAATTCCTTGTGTGTCCAATCACACTTGGCCAATAAAGAAGTCTATTCTATTCTATTCTATTCTATTCTATTCTATTCTATTCCATTCCATTCCATTTATATGCTGTTCATCTCAATAACAAAGTGACAGGATTTTATGAGCTTTTTATTATGACAAGCACAAAGTTTTGAGATACATCAGGACATTGCAAAGACCACTAGAAGAAGTATTTCTGAAAAGAATTCCTGAATCTAAAACAAAGCAAATAACCACCTATATCTTACTGCTACAGGTGAAACTTACACCAGCATATAAGGAATCCTGGATGGGTCTTCATTAAAATGGGGTTGCCTAAGTAAGTAATGGTTGTCAGGATCAAAGTCCCACCAATAATGAGATCACCAGGCCTGTAATACTCTTGCTGAATCCGAAAGCATGCATTTGCCAACCCAGATATATTTGGAATTCTTTTAGCAGTAGGTGGAGGCAGGAGCCAGAAGAGCAACAGTAGTAAAGGCAACCCAGGCATTCTTGTCACTTTTTCTCCTAGACCAGAAATTAAAGATTTGTGTAGAAGCTGAATTGCAGGGAGCACCTGAAATCTCAGCAGAGCTTTAGCAGAATAGAGACTGGCCTGCAGCCTGGATGGTCTTGGGATAAATGTATATCAACCATGTTTGCTCTTACCTGTGTTTGTCCCGTGAACAAAGAGAAAACTAAGGCCAGCTGAGTTGCACCAAACCTAAGAGTCAGCTCTTTGCAAGACATGCTAAAGTGACATGTCCAAACCCCACCTTGAGAACTGAGAGCATATTGTTTAAAGCAAGTTTTATCTTGGAAGATTTTTGTGGATAGAAATCCATAGGGGACACATTGAGAATTACTGGGTTTTTTTTATAATTGCAAGGAAAACCAATATCATATCCACTTAGCATTAGATTTTGTTTGTGCCCCAGAAAGGTAAAAACATGTTTATGTCTCTTATAATCCATAGGGCAAATGGACTTAAGAGTCAAGGTTGGTTATTTGACTTACATGAACCTGAGAATGTGCAAACAAGATGGAGTTTGGCTTGTGTCATAGTCTGTTCAGATTGCATAAGTGCTAATGGGGCACATGACAATCAGTTGTACCCTAGTAAGTGTGAGCAATGATTTTGAAGGAGAACCCCCCTGCAGTCTGTATGGCAAGAGTTGGTTCATTCCAACAACCCTCTGACTCTCTGGCTACCCAAAATTTTAATTTGAATGAAGAAGTTACTTAGATGAGTAATGAAATGTCTCAGTTTTAATAAACCTTGGACCAGTTGCCATACAGTGCACCTATGATCCCATTTCCCCCCTCCCCCCTGGGTGTGTCTTAAATCATGTTCTCCAACAGAGGACTTTTGCGGGCTCTAGAGAGCACGCCCCTCCAACTGGATCGGTAACCTGGGATACAGCCCTGGTAAGGTATGCATAGAATGTACTTCTGGTGGACACGAAGAACTGATTGTGGAACTTCCAAAGGAAGGTGCAATGATAAGTGAAGAAGAAGAACAATTTGGAGCAGTAGGCGGTCTACCTAGAGAACAAAAAGAAGTTAGAACGACTAGAGCAAAACAACCTATATATAAGACTTAAATGGAAGGGAAAAAATTGATCTCAATGAATATAAATGGACTCAATTCAATTGCTAAAAGAAGGAAAATATTTCATAAATTAGAGAAATTAAAATTTGATATAATTTGTCTGCAAGAGGTCCATATTAAAAAGCAAAATGAATATGTATTAAGGCAAAGAAAGTTAGGAAAGCTATTTACATCATTGGCGCAATGTAAAAAAGAGGAGTGGCTTTATATATTAAAGATACAATTACTGCAGAATTGATTTATACAGATGAAGATGGGAGGATTTTAATGGTGGAGATAATAGATAACAACACTAAAATGCTCCTGATAGCAATATATGCACCAAGTGAGAATCAAGAAGAATTCTATAAGAAATTATATCAAAAAGTGATTGAATTAGACTATGCAAATATCTTTCTGATGGGAGATTTTAATGGGATAATTAATGACCAGCTTGATTACAAATCTGAAAGAACCAAAAAGAAAATTAGAAAAAGCTACCCAAGTCCTTCTTTCAAATGATAGAAGAAATGAATATTAAAGACATATGGAGAGAGAGAAATATTGGAAATAAAGAATTTACTTTTTATTCAAATAGACATGAATCATGGTCAAGAATAGATATGGTATGGGCATCTGCAGATATGCTCCCCGATATACAGAAAATTCAAATTGAAAGTGGGACCTGGCGGATCACAATCCATTGACAGTTGCCTGGAAAGGACAGAGGAGAAGATCTAGATGGACATTAAATAATATGATTTTGAAAGAAGAAGAATTTAAAAAGAGAATTGAGACAGAACTTACCTTTTTTTCAAGGAAAATAGAAAAGAAGATACATCACTACAAACTCGTTGGGATGCGATGAAGGCTTATACAAGAGGTTTGATAATTGACTATATAAGGAAAAGAAATATTAAACGGAAGAAGACACTCAAAATTTTGGAAGATGATTTCAGGAAATTGGAAGAAGAATTACAACAATCACCGCAAGGGAAAGATATTAAAAGGAAAATGGATGTGATTAAACATAAAATGGCTTTAATGGACAAGGAAGAAATCGCTCAAAAGATTAAAGGCGCTAAACAAAATTACTTTGAAAACGGTAATAAGCCAGGAAGGTGGTTAGCGTATAAAATTAGAAAGGAAAGAGAAATAAAGAAAATTAGCCAATTAATAGATGGAAAAGGGAATATACAGCATGGGAACGATGAAAAGAAAAAATTATTCGAGACTACTATGAAAACTGTACTCTCAAGAAGATATTCTAGAAGAAAAATTGAACAGTATTTACAAAAGACAAGACTACCACAGATACCTGAAGATATTGAGACAATGTTAGAAGGAACATAACCATGATGGAATTAACAGAAGCCTTGAAGAAACAAAATACAGGAAAAGCACCAGGCCCAGATGGTCTACCGCATGAATTTTACAGGACCTTCCAGGAAGTGTTAAGCACTCCCCTTCTAGAAGTGATGAATGAAGTCTTATTAAAAAGAGAATACCTGAGACATGGTTGGAAGCTTATATTACCCTAATACCTAAAGAAGAAATGGATCTACAACAAGTTAAAAATTATAGACCTATCTCATTGTTGAATTCAGATTATAAAATTTTTGCTTCAATCTTGGCAGAAAGAATGAAAAGATACTTAAATGAATTTATCCACACGGATCAAAATGGATTTTGCCAAAACGACAAATTAAGCAAAATGTGAGAATAATTTTAGATACTTTGGAGTATTATGAAGCACACCCTGAAAAACAGATGGCACTGATGTTTTTAGATGCTCAAAAAGCATTTGACAATGTGAACTGGCGGTTTATGATATTGCAAATGATGCAAATGGGCTTTGGAAAAACTTTATACAAGCTATTGAGGCAATATATAATAATCAAACAGCAAAGATATTGGTAAATGGAGAGCTGACAGAATCTATAGGATAAGAAAAGGAACCAGACAAGGTTGTCCTCTGTCGCCCCTACTGTTTGTTTTAACACTAGAAGTACTGAATAGAGCTATCAGAGAAGATGAAGAAATAAAAGGAATGAAAATTAAAAAGAAGAATATAAACTACAGGCGTTTGCAGATGATTTGGTATTCATACTAGAGGATCCACTTAAATCAGCACCTAAGTTGATAGAACAAATAGAAGAATATGGAATGGTGGCAGGTTTAAAAATTAATAAAGACAAAACAAAGATCCTAACAAAGAATATGTTAGCAAAACGCAAGAAAGATTTAGAAGATTTATTAGAGATTCAGATTGCAAATAAAGTTAAATATTTGGGAATAAATATAACACCAAGATGCAGTACATTGAAAGAAGATAATTATATAAAACTCAAACAGCAGATAGCGACAGATCTTGAAAGATGGGAAAATATGCAATTATCTCTTATTGGCAGAATATCGACAGTTAAGATGAATGTTTTACCCAGAATCTTATATTTATTTCAGACAATTCCAATTAGACTTGGGAAAGAATACTTTGAAGATTTAAATAAAATCACATCAAAATTCATATGGCAGGGCAAAAAGCCAAGAATCAAATTTAAGCTATTACAAGATGCAAGGTCAAGAGGGGATTCGCACTACCAAATTGGGAATTGTATTATCAAGCTGCAAGCCTGATGTGGGTGAAAGAATGGATAACATTGAGAAACAATAGATTGTTAACTTTAGAGGGTCATGATCTATTATTAGGATGGCATGCTTTCTTATGGTATAAGGGAACTAAAAAACAAGGATATTTTAGAAGACACTATGTTCGAGAAGCTTTGTTTTTAAATTGGGAAAAACCAGAAAACAACATTATATACAAATTCCATTATGGGTATCTACTATTGAAGCTTTTTCATATGCAATAATATACAAGAAGGAACAAACAGTTAGATATGAAGAGATTTTAAATGAAAAGGGTGAACTCAAATCGATGCAAACACTACAAGAACAAGGTATAAAAATGAATTGGTTTTCATATTTGCAAGTACAATCTAGATATGATGAGGATGTTAAGACTGAAGGGATTTATAAAAAGCAAACTGAATTAGATAAAATCTTGATGGGCACGAACGAAAAAATGATTAAAAACTTTATGGTTATCTATTAGAAGTTAGAATGGAAGAGGAGCAGGTTAAGGAAACAATGATTGCTTGGGGAAAAATTTTGGTTATGGGATAGATTTAGAGAGATGGCAAACACTGTGGGATCAGAATTATAAAATGACAATGTCAACTGCATATAAAGAAAATTTGTATAAGATGTTTTACAGGTGGCACCTATCCCCGAGAAGGATTGCAAGAATGTTCAAGGATAAATCGGATAAGTGTTGGAAATGTCATCAGATACCTGGCTCCTACTACCACATGTGGTGGACTTGCGTTGATGCTAAAAGATACTGGACTAAAATCCACATGTGGTTGGAAAAATGACACAACAACATATAGACTTGAAACCTGAGATATTCCTGTTGGGAATTGTACCAGAGACATTTAACAAAGAACTGAAATATCTGATTGTTAATGTACTGACAGCCGCTAGAATTGTATTTGCTAAAAACTGGAGAAATGATAAGACACCTACGCAGGAGGAAGTGATTAAGAAGATTTTGGATTGTGCCGAAATGAGTAGATTAACATTTGAAATTAGGGATCAAGAAGAAAAGCAGTTTTATAAGATATGGAATATGTTCTATCAATGGTTAGACAAAAAAGTTTGGTAATGTATTTTTGGGAATATAAAGATAGATAGAACTGTTGAAATAATATAGAGATTATAATATGATAAAGGATTAATAATAATGATTATAGCTTTTCTTTTTTGTAATATTGAGTATGAATAATGAGGGGTAGGCACTGTGATTTTTGACCGACCGACATACTTGAAATTGATATGGATCTATGTGTTGTATGTTTGTTTGTTATGTTTGTGTTTTTGGAAAAATAAAACTCTTATAAAAAAAAAAAAAAAGAATGTACTTCTGGTTTTGTTTGCCTTGCTGCTCCTTCAGGTCTTTCCCCTCTCCCTGCAACTCAAAAGGAGTCAGGAATGCTTTACAAGTTGACATTACCTTTTAGGTCTGTTGGAAGTTAAAACCCATCCTGTCCTAGAAAAATGAAATATTTTAGGATATATTAAAGGGCAGAATATTTCCCCTAAAAAGAAGTAAACTCAGAAGGCAGAAACTCAGCCCTCCTTTATTAATGGACTTTAAAGCCTGGGCCAGGCTATTCTACATAACAAAGTTCTACCTCCTTCAAGCAGAGCCATTGAATTGCCCTTCATTGCACACCCACCAAGTTTCAACCAAACTTGGCACACAGACAATCTACAAAACTAGCTGTGGCCTCTGATAGCAACCAATCAGGATACTCTTCCTGTGCCCCAGGAAGTTCAAAGCCCAGAGAGGGCATAAAACCCAGGGACTCTCAGCATCTCTTCCCTGTTCTTTGCCCAAAAGCTCCAAGGCATGTGATCCTGTCCACCATTAAACCTTATTTCCAAGCAACTTCCATGAATCCAGTGTCTTTTTCCCCACTTGGAACTGAACCCAGAAGGATATTTCTTCCAACAATACAATGATACCAAGTCTGGATGGAATAACTGGTTTATTTATAGCCATTAGGGCAGGAGATGAAATTAGAAACTAACTCCTCCCACAGATCTTAAAAATAGACACAAGGACCCCGAAAGATGTTAGGCAGATTTAAAACTCTACAGGGATGATGATAATGATGGTGATGTTATCCATTTAGTTGTGTCTGTCTCTCTTTTTCAGTTTATTCAGACATTTTCATTTAACATACATAAATACTTTTGTGTACAGTGTATTGTCTGAGTCAATTTGCTTACATAATAATACTTTTTCCATCTCCAAATTCTACCTCTATTATCCAATCATTTATAAAATAGGTCCCATGTTTGAAAATACTCTGTATCTTCTTTTGCTTTTATCTTTAATGTCAATCTGTCCATTTCTGCACAATCTAACTTTTTAAAATTACATCGTCTTCTCTTGGTGTTTCCTCATTTTCCCAGTACTGTCAAAGCATATAATATTAAATACAAATTCCCCTTTTCTGGTACTATACCTAATAAAATATTTCTGGCTTATAATTTATATGCAGTTTTAACATTTTTCTAACCATGTTTATATTTTTCTCCAATATTTCTTTGCTTTCACACATGACCACCACATGTGATAGTACATGCCAATGTCTGATTACATTTCCAGCATTTGGCAGACATGTTTTAAACATCTTTGCTAATCTCACTGGTGTAAGTGCCATCTATAAAACATTGTGTATAGGTTTTCCTTTATAAGTAGTTGCCATTGTCAACTTACAGTTTCTTCCCAACATTTTTTGTCATTTGTTTAGTTCTATGGTATATCCAAAACTTTTGCCCATACTATCATTTGCTCTTTTACCTGTTCATCTTCCATTTTAAAGCTTACAAGAGTTATATAGTTTCTTTATTAACTTTTCATCTACCCCTAACATTATTTGATCAAATATTGTTTGCTCTTTGTAGAAGCTGTATGCCTTCACATCTTTCTCATATTTTGATTGTATTTGCATATGTGGTCACCATGATAGGTCTACACCAGTTGTGTCTGTCTCTTGATGATTCTATGGGTGAGGTCTCTCCCTCTATGCAATATTGTCTAACAACT
>CM019165.1:16764293-16801662 GCA_009733165.1 Naja naja
TGTCCAATCACACTTGGCCAATAAATAATTCTATTTTACAATTTTTACTGACTGTTTTCCTAGTATGATTTGACTGCTTATTGTACCCTATGACTATCATTAAGTGTCATACCTTATGATTCTCAACTCTTTGACAAATGTATCATTTCTTTATGTATACTGAGAGTATTTACACCAAGACTGTTAAGTTTGCATGAAGAGTCAGACGCGAGGAGTTCCAGCAAAGAGTTTATTAGTGACTACAGCTCGAATGGACCCGTCCTGGCTTGGCTATGGCTTCTTATAGCCTGCAGCGTAGCTGCCAGCCAATGGGAGTGCAGGGTTTCTTCCCGACTATTTAAACCAATACCATTTGACATTTTACAAGAACAGTTCAAATAAACCAATAACATTCAAACCTACATACATAACACCCCTCCCCACTAGGTTCAGTCCATACCAAACCCCAACCTATCTAATGTGTATTCCTACGCAAATGCTGGAGACCTCTTTGGTTCAGAAGTTTTAATGTTCTCACTCAGTGAGGGGAAATGTGTCTGCTGACATTTCCCTGTTGGGACTTCCTGTGAAAGAAGACCCTGTTAGACTGTTAGAATCTGGTCTCTCCTCCCAACCCATCTCCATTCCAATGTCAGCACCCAAGTCAGGTAGTGATGTGCAATCTTCCACTTCTAGGATGGATCTTGGCATTGTGACAGGGTCTGGATGGTTCCTGTCGCAATGGCCTGCTACACATGGGGTTGATTCCTGTTTGCTGATTTTCCTCCTGTTCCTTCCCCTAGAAGAAGGCATCAGGTGAGGGACCCAGAGGGAGACAGGGGCGATGTTCCTGAGGAACCTGGATCTAAGTTGGTCAATGTGCCTGCTCCAGAGGAGGCCATCCTCTGTTTGTGCCCTGTAAGAACGAGGGCCTGTGATGTGAGTTATTTCAGCAGGAATCCACAAAGGTTCACCTATAAGGTTCCTAGCATAGACAGAATCTCCACACTAAAAGAACGAACTTTGGAAGTGGAATCCAGTGGTGCGCTATGCAGTGGGATGAAGGCGGTCAAGGGACCTAAGTTTCCTGCCCATCAACAACTCTGCTGGGGACAAGTTATTTGATGGGCTAGAGTGATGTGTTGAACACTAAGAAGTTTTTCAAGCTTCTCAGTGATGTCCCCAGGACCCAGCTGCTGAAGCTTCTCTTTGTAAACGTACCATGCTCAGCCCGGCCATTGGCCAAAGGGTGCCCAGGGGCAGTGAGGGCATGTCTGATACCCTGTTGAGCTAGAAAGGATTCAAAAATGTTAGATGTGAATTGAGGGCCATTGTCAGAAACAAGGACATCTGGTAACCCATGGGTTACAAACAATTTTCTGAGCTGCTTGATGACAGCCTCAGTTGTAGTGATGTCATGGGAATTACCTCTAGCCATTTAGAGTATGCATCTACTATCACTAGAAAAGTGTGCCCTCTTGTAGGGCCTGCAAAATCAATGTGGATTCTAGACCATGGGCCCCTAGGACATTCCCATTCCTGTGGGGCGTGAGGTGGGCAGGCCTGACTACCTGGCAATTGGGACAAGATGCTACCCAGTTTTCAACCATTTTGTCAATACCTGGCCACCATACATAACTCCACAAACCTTTCATCCTTACAATCCCAGGATGACCCTCATGTAACATTTCCAAAACCTCCTTTGCAGTTTTGCAGGAATAACCACCCTGTTACCCCACAAAATACATCCTCTTAATACAGATAATTCAGTTTGCCTGGACTTAAAAGGTTGGGCAAGGTGAGGTAGATCTTGAAGAGGCCAACCTTTCTTAATCCAGCCCATAACAGGTGCCAACACAGCATCTTTGGTAGTTTCTCTGGCAATCTCAGCAGCATGGACTGGAAGCTTAGCCACGGTCTCCAGGAAAAGGTGTGAGTTTCAAGTTCAAAGTCCTCCTTGTGGCAAGGTAGTGGGCAACGACTCAGTGCATCAGCATGTCCAATGTCCTTGCCAGGCCTGTGAATCAGTTTGTATGAATAGGCTGCAAGAAATTCAGTCCACCTCAGCATTCTTGGTGACAGGATATTAGGTGTAGGTTTGTCTCCTGCCACAATGCCTAAATGTTTGTGATCTGTAACAATGGTGAATGACCTGCCATACAGATATTCATGAAATTTCTTAACAGCTGCAACAACTGCTAAAGCCTCCTTGTCCAATTGGCTATAATTCCTCTCTGCTTTGGACAAAGTGCAGAGTAAATGCAATTGGGGCTTCCCTTCCATTGGGAAGCCTGTGACTCAAACCCCCCCCACTCCAAAGGGGATGCATCACAAGTCAGAACAACAGGCAAATTCTCAGAGAACTGTATCAACACAGCATCAGACGTGATTAGTCTCTTAATACTGTTAAATGCTGACTGTTCCTTCCTCCCAGATCCAAACAGCTTTCTTATCAACAGGCGATGTAAGGGCTCAGCAATAGATGCTTTGTGAGGTAGAAACATGTGGTAAAAGTTAATAAGTCCAAGGAAGGCTTGCAAATCTGTCTTGCATCGAGGTTTAGGGGCTTCCTTGATTGCTTTAACCTTGGCATCAGTAGGTGGATGCCATGCTTGTCAATCATATACCCCAGGAACTCAACTCTGTCTGTTTTGAGTGTACATTTGTCTTCCTTGACTTTTAAACCCGCTTTTCTGAATCTGGTAAGGACTTCTCTGAGTCTCTCTTGAAGCTGAGTGTCATTTTCAGCAGAGATTAACACATCATCAAAATAAGGCACTACCCCCCAGTCCTTGCAACATTCTTTCCATAAGGCTTTGAAAAATGCCAGGTGCCACTTTACTCCAAATTGTAGTCTTTACATTTGAAGGCACCTCTATGAGTCACAATTGTTTGTGCCTCTGCAGTGGCATCATCAACTGTTAATTGTTGATATGCCTGAGCTAAGTCCAGTTTAGCAAATACTGTACCCCTGCCAAGGGAATGGAGCAGATGATGCACAACTGGTACAGGGCGCTCTGCTGCAGCGCATGGTTAAGTGTCCCCTTAGTAGTCACCACAGATTCTCACTGACCCATCAGCCTTGACTGGTGTGACTATGGGTGTTTCCATCTAGTGGTCAGTAGGCTCTAAAACCCCTTGAGCAATGAGCTTATCTAATTGTGCATCAATTTTTCCTTTAAAGCAAATGGGACCCTCCTGGGCTTTAAAACGAATTGGGGCACCTTGGGGTCTAGGCTGAAAGCAATAGGGTCCCCATATACTTGCCCAGTCCTTCACTGAAGACCTCTGGAAACTCAGACTTCAAGGACTCTTCCCAGTCAGAGCTGCTCACGTGATGGATGCCAGTCACCTTGATGCCCAGTGGCTTGAACCACTCAAGTCCCAGCAAACTTGGGCGATCCTTGTCCACGATGGTCAGGGCAAACGCTTGTGTGGCCTTTAAACTGCACGCTGAAATCTCTCGCCCAACTACTGGAATCTTATTCCCTTGGTAGTCTTTGAGAGTCAGTGCTTGCTTCTGGAAATGCTTCTTCTGAATTTTGGGAAAGAGTCTGTGGATAGTGTCCCATGACACCATAGATAAATAAGAGCCTGAGTCCACTTCCATTTGGCAAGGCCTTCCTTCAATAAACACCTTCACGTACTTTTCTGCTTTAGGGTGAAGAATGACCAATAGTGATTGTCTGGTGAGTTTCATTCTTGCCATTTGCTTTAAATTTCCCCATTTTTTCAAGGAAATTGTTGGGCTTAAAATCTTATCAGGAAATTTTTTCCTAATTGGTGGGTTCTGGATGATTTGCAGACTCTGGCTATGTGACCCGCTTCTCACAACGTAGGCAAATGGAGTCAAAGAACTTGCATTCAGTGGGGGTGCCCCCACAGCCTCTGCAATAGAAACCTTGCCTGTTTTTCCCAGAGTCTTTTCTTTCTTCTCCATTCTGAGTTTAAAAATCCCCTCCTCTGCCTCACTGCCATCAGAATCAGAGTCTATTTGTTCGCAATGGCTGTTGTGATTTTTCCCCATCAGAATGGCTTGAGGCCTGGCTTGAGGCCTTGTTAATCTTTTCATGGCCGCTGCTGAGGACTTGGTGGCTTCCGCTGAAACAGCTTCTTCAATGGCCTCTTTAAACGGATCTTAGGTTTCATTAAAAGTTTGCTTTGTAAGACCTTATCTTTGAGGCTAAAACAAACCGATCACGCATGGCCTCTTCTGTTGGTAAAGTCACAAGCACCCCAATGTCCCTTAAACTTGCCATGAAGTCATTAACATTCGCTATCCCCTTGATCCCGACGGTAAAATTCATGTTCTTAATGAGGCACGATACTTGGGGCTAATGGGCTCTTAAAAGTTTCTCTAAATCGGGCCATTCCATTACCTTCAGCTCTGCTGCTCCGCCAACGCCTTCGCCATTTTGAAGACTGCGGACTGCAGTGCATGAGAAAGACCGCCTCTTCCCGTCTCTCGATGCCGCGGGCGATCGTTCTTCCAGAACATGTGGAAACGATCCACATAATTCCCAGTCTTCCGCCGCCGGATCGAACGGTGTTGGGGTGTTCAGCGCGCAGCCATCAGCTCAGTTGCTTGTTCGTCAGCGTCTTCTTCAGGGAAATCCCATCCTCGCCGCCAGTGTTAAGTTTGCATGAAGAGTCAGACGCGAGGAGTTCCAGCAAAGAGTTTATTAGTGACTACAGCTCGAATGGACCCGTCCTGGCTTGGCTACAGCTGCTCTTATAGCCTGCAGCCTAGCTGCCAGCCAATGGGAGTGCAGGGTTTCTTCCCCACTATTTAAAACCACCATTTGACTTACAAGAACAGTTCAAATAAACCAATAACATTCAAACCTACATACATAACAAAGACAATTCCTTGGTGTCCAATCACACTTGGCCAATAAAGAAGTCTATTCTATTCTATTCTATTCTATTCTATTCTATTCTATTCTATTCTATTCATTCCATTCCATTTATATGCTGCTCATCTCAATAACAAAGTGACAGGATTTATGAGCTTTATTATGACAAGCACAAAGTTTGAGATATACATCAGGACATTGCAAAGACCACTGAAGAAGTATTGAAATGAATTCTGAATCTAAACAGCAATAACCACCTATATCTTACTGCTACAAACTTACCAGCATATAAGGAATCCATGGTCTTCATTAAATGTGGGTTGCCTATGGCATGGTTGTCAGATCAAAGTCCCACCAATAATGAGATCACCAGGCTTAATAATTTTGCTGAACTGAAAGCATTTGCCAACCTTAGATATATTTGAATTTTTTAGCAGTAGGTGGAGGCAGGAGCCAGAAGAGCAACAGTAAAGACAACCCAGGCATTCTTTGTCACTTTTTCTCCTAGACCAGAAATTAAAGATTGTGTAGAAGCTGATTGCAGGAGCACCTGAAATCTCAGCAGAGTTTTTAGCAGAATAGACTGGCCTGCAGCCTGATGGTCTTGGGATAAATGTATATCAACCATGTTTGTTCTTACCTGTTTGTCCTGGAACAAAGAGAAAATAAGGCCAGCTGAGTTGCACCAAACCTAAGAGTCAGCTCTTTGCAAGACATGCAAGTGACATGTCCAAACCCCACCTGAGAACTGAGAGCATATTGTTTAAAGCAAGTTTTATCTTGTTGAAGATTTTTGGGATAGAAATCCATAGGGGACACATTGAGAATTACTGGGTTTTTATAATTGCAAGGAAACCAATATCATATCCACTTAGCATTAGATTTTGTTTTGCCCCAGAAAGGTAAAAACATGTTTATGTCTCTTATAATCCATAGGGCAAATGGACTTAAGAGTCAAGTTGGTTATTTGACTTACATGAACTGAGAATGTGCAAACAAGATGGAGTTTGGCTTGTGTCATAGTCTGTTCAGATTGCATAAGTGCTAATGGGGCACATGACAATCAGTTGTACCCAGTAAGTGTGAGCAAATGATTTTGAAGGAGAACCCCCTGCAGTCTGTATGGCAAGAGTTGGTTCCAACAACCCTCTGACCTCTGGCTACCCAAAATTTTAATTTGAATGAAGAAGTTACTTGATGAGTAATGAAATGTCTCAGTTTTAATAAACCTTGGACCAGTTGCCATACAGTGCACCTATGATCCCATTTCCTGGGTGTTCTTAAATCATGTTCTCCAACAGAGGACTTTTATGGCTCTAGAGAGCACCTCCAACTGGATCGGTAACCTGGGATACAGCCCTGGTAAGGTATGCTAGAATGTACTTCTGGAGGACACGAAGAACTGATTGTGGAACTCCAAAGGAAGGTGCAATGATAAGTGAAGAAGAAGAACAATTTGGAGCAGTAGGCGTCTACCTAGAGAACAAAAAGAAGTTAGAACGACTAGAGCAAAACAACCTATATATAAGACTTAAATGGAAGGGAAAAATTGATCTCAATGAATATAAATGGACTCAATTCAATTGCTAAAAAGAAGGAAAATATTTCATAAATTAGAGAAATTAAAATTTGATATAATTTGTCTGCAAGAGGTCCATATTAAAAGCAAAATGAATATGTATTAAGGCAAAGAAAGTTAGGAAAGCTATTTACATCATTGGCTAATGTAAAAAAAGAGGAGTGGCTTTATATATTAAAGATACAATTACTGCAGAATTGATTTATACAGATGAAGATGGGAGGATTTTAATGGTGGAGATAATAGATAACAACACTAAAATGCTCCTGATAGCAATATATGCACCAAGTGAGAATCAAGAAGAATTTATAAGAAATTATATCAAAAAGTGATTGAATTAGACTATGCAAATATCTTTCTGATGGGAGATTTTAATGGGATAATTAATGACCAGCTTGATTACAAATCTGAAAGAACCAAAAAGAAAATTAGAAAAAGCTACCCAAGTCCTTCTTTCAAATGATAGAAGAAATGAATATTAAAGACATATGGAGAGAGAGAAATATTGGAAATAAAGAATTTACTTTTTATTCAAATAGACATGAATCATGGTCAAGAATAGATATGGTATGGGCATCTGCAGATATGCTCCCGATATACAGAAAATTCAAATTGAAAGTGGGACCCAATGGATCACAATCCATTGACAGTTGCCTGGAAAGGACAGAGGAGAAGATCTAGATGGACATTAAATAATATGATTTTGAAAGAAGAAGAATTTAAAAGAGAATTGAGACAGAACTTATCTTTTTTCAAGGAAAATAGAAAAGAAGATACATCACTACAAACTCGTTGGGATGCGATGAAGGCTTATACAAGAGGTTTGATAATTGACTATATAGGAAAAGAAATATTAAACGGAAGAAGACACTCAAAATTTTGGAAGATGATTTCAGGAAATTGGAAGAAGAATTACAACAATCACCCAAGGGAAAGATATTAAAAGGAAAATGGATGTGATTAAACATAAAATGGCTTTAATGGACAAGGAAGAAATCGTCCAAAAGATTAAAGGCTAAACAAAATTACTTTGAAAACGGTAATAAGCCAGGAAGGTGGTTAGCGTATAAAATTAGAAAGGAAAGAGAAATAAAGAAAATTAGCCAATTAATAGATGGAAAAGGGAATATACAGCATGGGAACGATGAAGAAAAAATTATTCGAGACTACTATGAAAAACTGTACTCTCAAGAAGATATTCTAGAAGAAAAATTGAACAGTATTTACAAAAGACAAGACTACCACAGATACCTGAAGATATTGAGACAATGTTAGAAGGGAACATAACCATGATGGAATTAACAGAAGCCTTGAAGAAACAAAATACAGGAAAAGCACCAGGCCCAGATGGTCTACGTATGAATTTTACAGGACCTTCCAGGAAGTGTTAAGCACTTCTAGAAGTGATGAATGAAGTCTTATTAAAAGAGAATACCTGAGACATGGTTGGAAGCTTATATTACCCTAATACCTAAAGAAGAAATGGATCTACAACAAGTTAAAAATTATAGACCTATCTCATTGTTGAATTCAGATTATAAAATTTTGCTTCAATCTTGGCAGAAAGAATGAAAAGATACTTAAATGAATTTATCCACACGGATCAAAATGGATTTTGCCAAAACGACAAATTAAGCAAAATGTGAGAATAATTTTAGATACTTTGGAGTATTATGAAGCACACCCTGAAAAACAGATGGCACTGATGTTTTAGATGCTCAAAAGCATTTGACAATGTGAACTGGCGGTTTATGATATTGCAAATGATGCAAATGGGCTTTGGAAAAACTTTATACAAGCTATTGAGGCAATATATAATAATCAAACAGCAAAGATATTGGTAAATGGAGAGCTGACAGAATCTATAGGGATAAGAAAAGGAACCAGACAAGGTTGTCCTCTGTGCCCTACTGTTTGTTTTAACACTAGAAGTACTGAATAGAGCTATCAGAGAAGATGAAGAAATAAAAGGAATGAAAATTAAAAAGAAGAATATAAACTACAGGCGTTTGCAGATGATTTGGTATTCATACTAGAGGATCCACTTAAATCAGCACCTAAGTTGATAGAACAAATAGAAGAATATGGAATGGTGGCAGGTTTTAAAATTAATAAAGACAAAACAAAGATCCTAAAAAGAATATGTTAGCAAAACTAAGAAAGATTTAGAAGATTTATTAGAGATTCAGATTGCAAATAAAGTTAAATATTTGGGAATAAATATAACACCAAGATGCAGTACATTGAAAGAAGATAATTATATAAAACTCAAACAGCAGATAGCGACAGATCTTGAAAGATGGGAAAATATGCAATTATCTCTTATTGGCAGAATATCGACAGTTAAGATGAATGTTTACCCAGAATCTTATATTTATTTCAGACAATTCCAATTAGACTTGGGAAAGAATACTTTGAAGATTTAAATAAAATCACATCAAAATTCGCAGGGCAAAAGCCAAGAATCAAATTTAAGCTATTACAAGATGCAAGGTCAAGAGGGGATTCGCACTACCAAATTGGGAATTGTATTATCAAGCTGCAAGCCTGATGTGGGTGAAAGAATGGATAACATTGAGAAACAATAGATTGTTAACTTTAGAGGGTCATGATCTATTATTAGGATGGCATGCTTTCTTATGGTATAAGGGAACTAAAAACAAGGATATTTTAGAAGACACTATGTTAGAAGCTTTGTTTTTAAATTGGGAAAAAAACAGAAAACAACATTATATACAAATTCCATTATGGGTATCTACTATTGAAGCTTTTTCATATGCAATAATATACAAGAAGGAACAAACAGTTAGATATGAAGAGATTTTAAATGAAAAGGGTGAACTCAAATCGATGCAAACACTACAGGAACAAGGTATAAAAATGAATTGGTTTTCATATTTGCAAGTACAATCTAGATATGATGAGGATGTTAAGACTGAAGGGATTTATAAAAGCAAACTGAATTAGATAAAATCTTGATGGGCACGAACGAAAAAATGATTAAAAACTTTATGGTTATCTATTAGAAGTTAGAATGGAAGAGGAGCAGGTTAAGGAAACAATGATTGCTTGGGGAAAAATTTTGGTTATGGGATAGATTTAGAGAGATGGCAAACACTGTGGGATCAGAATTATAAAATGACAATGTCAACTGCATATAAAGAAAATTTGTATAAGATGTTTTACAGGTGGCACTTATCCCCGAGAAGGATTGCAAGAATGTTCAAGGATAAATCGGATAAGTGTTGGAAATGCCATCAGATACCTGGCTCCTACTACCACATGTGGTGGACTTGCTGATGCTAAAAGATACTGGACTAAAATCCACATGTGGTTGGAAAAATGACACAACAACATATAGACTTGAAACCTGAGATATTCCTGTTGGGAATTGTACCAGAGACATTTAACAAAGAACTGAAATATCTGATTGTTAATGTATTGACAGCCGCTAGAATTGTATTTGCTAAAAACTGGAGAAATGATAAGACACCTACGCAGGAGGAAGTGATTAAGAAGATTTTGGATTGTACCGAAATGAGTAGATTAACATTTGAAATTAGGGATCAAGAAGAAAAGCAGTGTTACAAGATATGGAATATGTTCTATCAATGGTTAGACAAAAAAGTTTGGTAATGTATTTTTGGGAATATAAAGATAGATAGAACTGTTGAAATAATATAGAGATTATAATATGATAAAGGATTAATGATAATGATTATAACTTTTCTTTTTTGTAATATTGAGTATGAATAATGAGGGGTAGGCACTGTGATTTTTGACCGACCGACATACTTGAAATTGATATGGATCTATGTGTTGTATGTTTGTTTGTTATGTTTGTGTTTTTGGAAAAATAAAACTTCTTATAAAAAAAAAAAAGAATGTACTTCTGGTTTTGTTTGCCTTGCTGCTCCTTCAGGTCTTTCCCCCTCTCCCAATGGCAACTCAAAAGGAGTCCAGGAATGCTTTACAAGTTGACATTAACCACTTTTAGGTACTGTTGGAAGTTAAAACCCATCCCTGTCCTAGAAAAATGAAATATTTTAGGATATATTAAAAGGGCAGAATATTTCCCCTAAAAAAGAAGTAAACTCAGAAAGGCAGAAACTCAGCCCCTCCTTTATTAATGGACCTTTAAAGCCTGGGCCAGGCTATTCTACATAACAAAGTTCTACCTCCTTCAAGCAGAGCCATTGAATTGCCCTTCATTGCACCACCCACCAAGTTTCAACCAAACTTGGCACACAGACAATCTACAAAACTAGCTGTGGCCTCTGATAGCAACCAATCAGGATACTCTTCCTGTGCCCCAGGAAGTTCAAAGCCCAGAGAGGGCATAAAACCCAGGGACTCTCAGCATCTCTTCCCTGTTCTTTGCCCAAAAGCTCCAAGGCATGTGATCCTGTCCACCATTAAACCTTATTTCCAAGCAACTTCCATGAATCCAGTGTCTTTTTCCCCACTTGGAACTGAACCCAGAAGGATATTTCTTCCAACAATACAATGATACCAAGTCTGGATGGAATAACTGGTTTATTTATAGCCATTAGGGCAGGAGATGAAATTAGAAACTAACTCCTCCCACAGATCTTAAAAATAGACACAAGGACCCCGAAAGATGTTAGGCAGATTTAAAACTCTACAGGGATGATGATAATGATGGTGATGTTATCCATTTAGTTGTGTCTGTCTCTCTTTTTTCAGTTTATTCAGACATTTTCATTTAACATACATAAATACTTTGTGTACAGTGTATTGTCTGGGTCAATTTGCTTACATAATAATACTTTTCCATCTCCAAATTTCTACCTCTATTATCCAATCATTTATAAAATAGGTCCCATGTTTGAAAATACTCTGTATCTTCTTTTTCTTTTATCTTTAATGCCAATCTGTCCATTTCTGCACAATCTAACTTTTTTAAAATTACATCGTCTTCTCTTGGTGTTTCCTCATTTTCCCAGTACTGTCAAAGCATATAATATTAAATACAAATTCCCCTTTTCTGGTACTATACCTAATAAAAATATTTCTGGCTTATAATTTATATGCAGTTTTAACATTTTTTCTAACCATGTTTATATTTTTCTCCAATATTTCTTTGCTTTCACACATGACCACCACATGTGATAGTACATGCCCAATGTCTGATTACATTTCCAGCATTTGGCAGACATGTTTTTAAACATCTTTGCTAATCTCACTGGTGTAAGTGCCATCTATAAAACATTGTGTATAGGTTTTCTTTATAAGTAGTTGCCATTGTCAACTTACAGTTTCTTTCCCAACATTTTTTGTCATTTGTTTAGTTCTATGGTATATCCAAAAACTTTTGCCCATACTATCATTTGCTCTTTTACCTGTTCATCTTCCATTTTAAAGCTTAACAAGAAGTTATATAGTTTCTTTATTAACTTTTCATCTACCCCTAACATTATTTGATCAAATATTGTTTGCTCTTTGTAGAAGCTGTATGCCTTCACATCTTTCTCATATTTTGATTGTATTTGCATATGTGGTCACCATGATAGGTCTACACCAGTTGTGTCTGTCTCTTGATGATTCTATGGGTGAGGTCTCTCCACTCTATGGCAATATTGTCTAACAACTGGTTATAGCCAGATAACGTTGTTTGTCTTGGAAACTATATTTTGTGTTTCTGTTGTGAAATATGTTATGCCTCTGGCCTGGCTGGAATAATAAGAATTAGTTCATAATGCTATGTGGTTAACTCCTTTCTCTGAAGCAGATTCCAGTCAGTGTTGGTTGGAGGGCACTTCCGTGAAACCTGCTCTGTTTGAGGTTGTCAGCGTTCCAGAAAAACAAACTCCAACACCATAACTCTGAGACAGGCATTTTCTCAAAGTTCCATTTTATTGGAGTTGTTATACTGGCACATCTGGGAAAACCCAAATCTGAGAGTTCTGGGTTTTCCCTTAATAATTGAAAAACAAAAACCCATCCCTTGCACCCCTCTGTTCATCACACGGTCCATCATCATCCATCCCAACTTGAGACATCCCTGTAACCATTCCTCAACCAGGTGCAGGATGACAAGACCTTGACTGAAAAGAAGAATGCTATTACATCTAACTACATCCACTCTATGAAATCCCCCCTCCCAGTTTCCCAAGCACAGGAATGAGGCAGCATGGAAGCTTCTGATGCTAATATGACTTCCAAGGCTGACAGAAATCAGTACTCATGATGACATTGATCAAATTTAATCAACCTACTAAAGCACATTTTGGAAAGGTTTGCTGTAGTTTGCACTTAGAATAGCCCTCATAGGTCCAGTCTCACATAAAAAATAGTTGCCTCCAAAATGGCGCTCCTGACACAACTGTAGTAGTATCAAAGGTTTATACCTCATTTTGCTATGGTGCCTCAACCCTTCTCAGATACATTAAGAAAAGCAGAACCCTCCAAAGAACAGGTAGACCTCAACTTACAACAGTTCATTAATGTGACTGTACAAAGTTGCAACAGCACTGGAAAAAGTGACCTTTGATAATTTTTCACACTTTTGACAATTGCAGGATCCCCATGGTCACATGATCAAAATTCAGATGCTTGGCAACTGGTTCACTAGTTTCAGTGTGATTATCTGTAAATTATTTGAACAAGCAAGACAACATCCTTGCCTTCCTCCTTACTCAATAATAAATGAGTCATGATATATTCACACCCATCCTTACTTACTTCCATCCATCTGCCTATCCTTCCTTCTTCATAATATTTCAAAATGAGGGGGGGAAATAGAATAACAGGGGTAGAAAAATACCCATTAATGTCTATTTCACGTGTAATATGTTAATAAAGTATCTATTAATAGAGTAAAATGAATCATTTAAATTCTAGAATTTAAAAAACCTAATAGTCAATTGAATGAAAATGTTAGTAGGGAACTTAGCAAAACCTTGTAAATCTAAGGAAAGAAATACATTTAAAAACATTAACTGGTGAATCCAACCCATTTTTAAACCTGATTTGATAAAAATAAATGAAGAAATTGTACTGCTGAAAATTTGTAGCCATATATTTAATCTAAATGTTGATTTTCATGTTTATCACTAAGGCCTCTCTGGGGACAACTGAGAAAAAGTACCCAAGTCAAAATAAAAATCCCATATGAATCAGAGATTTTTGTGCTTCATTATATTTTCCCTACAATTCAGATGGGATCTCAGTAAGATAATGTAGCATTTGGGGAAAAAGATACAAACCAAAAGACCAGCCCCAGAGGCCAAAATGGAGAAGATCTCCACAGCTACCATGGACTTCCCTTTGGTGCTCAGGTAGGTGGGAAGGAACGTGATCCAAACACTGCAAAAGACGAGCATGCTAAAAGTGATGAACTTGGCTTCATTAAAACTGTCAGGCAATTTCCTAGCCAGGAAGGCCACTGTGAAACTGATAAGGGCCAGGAAAGCCAGGTAGGAAAGGGCAGCATAAAACATTGAAGCTGAGCCTTCATTACATTCCAAGATGATCTCTCCTATCAATGAGTGGAAGTCCAAATTAGGAAATGGAGAAGAGGTTGCCAGCCAAATGGCACAAAGAACTGCTTGGAACAAGGGACAGGCTATGACAATGGAGTTGGTCAGTGGTTTTCCTAAGAGTTTCCTTGTCTTGTTCCCAGGCTTGGTGGCCATAAATGCCAGAACCACCATGACAGTTTTTGCCAACACAGAGGAAACTGCAAGGGAAAAGAGAATGGCAAATGAAGCTTGTTGGAAGAAACAGGTGAGCTTTCTGGGTCGACCAATGAAGAGGAAGGAGCAGAGGAAGCAGAGCAGGAGGGAGACTAGGAGGATGTAGCTGAGATCTCGGTTGTTGGCCTTGACAATTGGTGTTTCGTGATGTTTAAGGAAAATCACCAGGACTCCCAATGTGATCATAGAGAGAAAAAGAGCAAGACATAATAAAGTGTATCCCAGGGTCTCTTGATAAGCAAGGAAGTGGAACCTCTTGGTAATGCAGTGGTCCTTGTGCTCATTGGGGTATCGGTCTTCTGGGCAAAGGTCACAGTGAGCAGCATCTGAAATCAAGAGTCTTTGTTTAAGGATTTCAAGGGCATCTACTATAAGTGTTATCCCTCCCGTCAGGGTGACATGAACACCTCCTTTCTGCTATGGCCAACCCACAGACTTAGTGGTGGAATGAATGATGTTTATTATATAGAGGATCAAAAAGAGCAAATCATCCATAACACTGATGGTAGGCTAGTCAGAGACAAGAATCTGTTAAGCTCCAGCAGTTTGATCAGTTTGCTCTGGTATAAAAGGTCTGTCCAATCACCAGGCACATCAATGTGTACATTTCAGAGTGAGAGAAACTATGAAATGTTTTTTTTTTCAATTTATACTGAAACCCCCAGAAGTCTGATAGATCTGTAAGCCAGGAATCTTGCTATCTTGTTTCTGTGTCCATTGTCTATTGTTCTGGGCTGAAAGAATTATAAAATGAGAGACAAAAGGTCATGCAACTGTATATTGAGTATTGTAAGGGAGAAAGGCAGGAGTGGAATTCAGCCAGTATGGACCGGTTCAGGAGAACCAGTAGTTCCTATGATCAGTTGGCCCCACCCACCCACCCTGGCCATAGTCTACCCTGTTATTTCCTTCTTTTGAAGCCCAACTGATTAGCGTGGCACAAATTGTCACTGGGGTTGCAGCAGAAAGTGAGTTTTAGCTGAAAATGGCTATTTTTAAAATGCTGCACACAGTCACTGAACCAATTGTTACACCAGTTGAATCCCACCACTGGAGAAAGGTCTCTTTTCCCCTTCAAAAGAGATTTACTGGGAAATTGATTAGAGGAGGAAGAAAGGAAAAAAAGTTGCAGAGACAAGATAACATTGAGAGCTTTCTGGATCAGCATCTCTGTTTGTATTTTAAATATGCCCATTCAGATTTTTCCCCTCCAGGGGAAGGTTAGTAGATAGGAATCGATCATGGGTGTCAAACCCGATCACGTCATATGATGTATCATGACATTTATTGCCTTTTCAGAGCCAGGGTGGGCATGGCCTATGTGTGATGCATCCAGCCCATGGGCCACCAGATTTACAGGCCTGGAATAGCTCAAACCATTATTTTTCCTATAGGTTTATCAATTTCCTGGGAGACTAGTAGCGCTGGAAAAAGAAGCAACACCTAAATAATAAAAAGTAAAGCTTGAACCTAACATTCCCATCCATTAAGAAAATAATGGTAGCTACCCTTTTTTCCTGAACATATGACCTACCCTGAAAGTAAGTCTTAGCTTGATTTTTATATGTGAGCCCTATATAAGCCCTACCACAAAATAAGCCCTAATTAAGATCCCACCCTCTCCAGAGTGCATGGGTAAAAATTAAGCTAGGGTTGGGGTGGGGGGGTGGAGCTGCCCTACTACTTACCTTTGGGTTGTAGCCCTGCCTCACACACCCTGACACCTGCCTTGCTGTCCCATTTCTTCTGCAGCTGGCAAGGCTGGCAAGGCTTTCCTGAAGGCTTCTGTAGCTGATAACAAAGCTGTGGATCAGGAAAGGCTTCCCAGCCACAGAAGAAGAAGTTCCTGAAGGCCTCTGAAAGTAAAAAGGAGGCCGGGGGTGACACACACAAGTGAGGTTTGTCAGTGGCTGACATCCCCCAAAAGTCCTGGTGCCTGTTTTGGTGGCAAAAAATATAAGACAGGGTCTTATTTTCAGGGAGACATGGTTTTCTTCCAATGGGATGTGAAAGTAAGGTAAGAAGGGCTAGTAGAGTACCCATAAATTGTTTATTGAAATTATCCTGCATTAAATTGATTAGGAAAATTGGCCTGTGGGGGAGGGTGAATTTAGTTTCATAAACTTCAATGTTCTGCTGAGAACTATGAATACTTTGAAGCATGTCAACCATATCAAAAATTAATTAACATGAAAACATATTAATATCTGCTGAATGGTGTTTTTGATCATGGAAGACCTAATTTGAAGCGTGACCTACCTATCTGATCAGAAATACTCCCTTCTGGACAAGGGGCACATTGGTAGCAGCAAAGTTGCTCGCCCTCTTGAAATCTTCTCCTCTCTCCTGCCTGGCACCTCTTCTTGCCACACCTGGCAAAGGGCACCTTCTGAAAGAGAAAAGAGAAACATTTGCGAAGGCTTAAGCAATGAACATACTTTTATTAGCACTAGCACTTAGATTTATATACTGCTTCACAGTGCTTTCCAACACCCTCTAAGCAGTTTACAGAGTCAGCCTATTGCCCCCAACAATCCAGGTCCTCATTTTACCCACCTCAGAAGGCTAGAAGGCTGAGTCAACTGGCAAAAAGTCTCTCTCTCTCTCTCAACACAGGCTAACAAGTCTGTCCGGCAGGGAGATGAATAGTTCTGCCACACTTATTCATCTCTGTCCCCTGCCTTTTATCCCCAGAGCTAGGGTGGGGCTTCGCTTGCCCTGGTGATTCTTCCATCCCAAGGACCGGCCCACCGATTTCCACTGTTCTCCTCTCCTCTGCCTTCTGTGCATCTGCGTATCAGGCACTAGACTCAGCAGTTCCTCCTCTCCCTCATGAGCCACCTCCAGACCTGGGGGCTGTTGACTCTCCCTCTGAGGGCTGATGGATGGCCCAGGCTCCGCCTCTGCCTCTATCTCTGACAGCTCTATTCCTTCTTCCCCCTTAAAGATCTTGGATTGCCTTGATGGTGGCCCTGACTCCCATGCCGCCTCCTCATCTGATTTAGTTGCTGGGGGGTCCAGTGACTGGCAGGCCAGAACAGGCCCATGGAAATTGTTCTTGTCTCCTCCAATTGCATCCTGGGTTTCAAGCAGAAGTTCTTTCCTATCCTGAACCTTTGTAGACCTGCTAAATATCTATCTCAATTGTGTTACATGCAAAGAAGTTTTTTCACCAAATATCTGCATGTTTTGCAATTCAATAGTTCTGTTTCCAATTTCCATTCTGCATCCCCAGGAAAGAATGAAACGTTCCCTAAATTTACAGCATTTCCTTCCATCTTACCTTTGTGACCCAGATGATTGCATCAGAGTTAATGATGAAATCTTGGCCTGGGAGAGCCCCAGCATCTATTTGCCCAACTTTCACAGCGACAAACGATTGATTGTGGAGGAAAACCCAGTTGAGAATATCATATTGAGCAGATCTGAGTCCATTTTCTGAGAAGGAGACTTCATCTCCAGCACTGTTGTTGAAGTGGACATTTCTCAAATAGGCAAGGATCTGAAAGAAAAGAAACATTCAGAAATTAATCAACCAGCAAGTCACAAATGAGACATCCTGGGATTCTATCATTCTGTGACAGTCAGCAGCTTAGATGTGTGTCTGAAAAGCTAAACATGTTCCATTGATGGAGATCCAAGCAATCAGGAGTAAAACCAAATTTTTGACTCCTTCCTCAGGATTACAAAAAACATTTCTTCAGACATTTGTATCATGGCTTCTTCTATTTCAACTGTACTGGAATAAATACCTACATATCAAGATGTGAATTCCAAATTTTGCTCTATGGTTTTTCTCCTGTGATACTTGTGTGTGTGTTGTTAAACTGGTTGAAGCCCACCCCTAAGGAAACCCTATGCAAAAGCAAAATGTAAATTGGAGTCAACTCCTCCAGATATTCTGTCAAATGCACACAGAATAAAATAGAATAGAATAGAATTATTTATTGGCCAAGTGTGATTGGACACACAAGGAAGTTGTCTTGGTGCAAATTTATTTATTTATTTATTCATTTATATTTATTTATTTATATTGGGATTTATATGCTGCCCTCTCTCCCGAAGGACTCAGGGCAGCTCACAACAATAAAAACATACAATACAAAATTTAAAATTTAAAAATATCAAATAGAAATCCCAATAATTCAATTAAAACTGACATCATAAGCCAATAAAAACTGCTCTCAGTGTACATAAAATAAAAGATACATTCGTCAAGAGTCAAGAATCACAAGGTGCAAGACTTAATGATAATCACAGGGTACAATAAGCAATCAAATCATACTAGGAAAAAGTCAATATAAAGTATTAGGATACAAGCAACAAGGTTACAGTCATAAGTGGGAGGAGATGGGGGAAAGGAAGGATGGGAGGATTAATAGTAATAGTAATGAGGACTTAGTAAATAGTTGGACAGTGTTGTGGGAATTATTTGTTTAGCAGAGTTATATCCATATATCCATGGGCCTTGGTGGTGCAGGCTGCTAAATGCCTAGCACTTAAGTTCCAGCTGCCTGCAATTACTGTAGGCTCAAATCCCACCAGGCTCAAGGTTGACTCAGCCTTCCATCCTCTCGGGGTAGGTAAATTGAGGACCCAAGATTGTTGGGGGCAATAAGCTGGCTTTGTAAAAATGCCACTTAGTAATAAGCAGGCATATACAATGGAATGAAGGCTATTGCTGAGCACATTGGGTTGTATCCCAAAAATTGTAAGCTGCCCTGAGTCTTCGGAGAAGGGCGGCATATAAATGTAATTAAAATAAAATAAAATAAATAAATAAATAAATATATCCAGCTCTCCATCCTATAATTACCTTTTAACCAATGTTATTACAAAGTCAGGTAGTCCTTGACTTACCACCATGTGTTTACTGACCATTTGAAATGACATCACCACCAAACAAAATGACTTATTACCAGTTTTCACACTTATGACCATTGAAGTATCTCCATGGTTATGTGATCAAATATGTGGCACTTGACCAATTGCCTGTATTTATAAGAGTTCCACTGTCCCGGAGTCATGAAATCCCCATTTTTAACCATCCCAGCTGGTTTACAACAAACAAGTCAAAGGATGGGGAGCCAAATTCATTTAGCAACCACATGATTCATTTAACAACTGCAGTGATTTGCTCAACAACTGTGGCAAAAAAAGTCACAAAATGGGCCAAAACTCCCTTAACAACTGCCTTGACTACCAAATTTTGGGTTCAAGAGTACTTATTTCATGCTGTTATACTGTTTTAATATAATTCTCTGATCTGTTCTGAGATGTACTGATATGGTAGCATACAGATATTGAATCAGTAAATTCAAGAAATATATAGAGGAGACTTTCTTTTTAAGTGTGATGACCCAAAGTGGCCTGGCACAAAAGCAACAAAGTCACAAAAGTAGGTAAAGTCCATTTAAGGCCTCCAACTTGGCCCCCAATGTCCAGTTATCATTGACTGAAGAAAAAACTCTCCCAAGAATGGTTTTTAAAGGGAAGAAATTCCATCTGAACCCAAAGTACATATAAATTATAAATAAAAACCAACACAAACCACACTGCAGCAATTAACAAGACAGGGCAGGATAAGGAATCGAAGACTTCAGAAGATAATGAAACACACACAGTTGGGAGGACGTCGGAACACAGATAAGACTTGACGAACAAAGATAATTCATGCTTTGCTTCCAGCAAGGTGCTGGACACAAACACCCTTTTTAAATCCTGTTTTCCCAGCTGCAGCTAATGAAGGGAATCAGGGCCCTTTTCTCCCCCATAACCCACGTAACTAACATTGCTCCCTTCTCCGTTTCTCCCTAGGATGAAGAGGAGATGGCCTTGGGTCTTCCTCTGAAGGCCCAGACCGACTATGGCCTTCCCCAGTTTGTTCCCCAGTCCACAGTCTCCAGAGCCACACTGCTCAACCACCCCCTCAGAATCAGATTCCAACAGGAGCATGACACTAAGGCTATATAGACTAAATAAAAACTCACAAAGATTACCTGCCATGAATGGACATTTGATATCATCTTTCCAAGCCTCAACAGGGCTGGTCTCACTCCTGATCCATACATTGCATGCAATGCATGTGCCAGAGCAAAAATGGCATTGTAGATATTGTAACTTTCACCTCTCATGCTTATTTCAAAAATGTGAGTGGGCACATTTTGTACATTCTCCTTTCCTGTACATTTCTTCTTTGAAATGATCGCTCCTGGTTTCTGGATCTCGCAGTCAAAGACCTTTTCCCACCACTGTGGGAGAAAGATGTCCCCTTCTGGGTTCAAAGGGTCTAAAGATACAAGAAAATGTCTGAATTCTGAGATATCCCCTGTGTGGTCTCTTAACTGCAAAGCCCCATGGAAGGGCTTTATAACTGGCAATGCGTCTTTAGCTGCTACCACATTGTGTTTCCATTGAGAGCTTAGGATCCAAACTTTCTGAGGCGGTGACTTTGTGGATATTACATAGAAATGCAGAGCTGACTGTACATTTGCATTAGTATGAGGGTCTCCAAAGAGAATAATCACTTCAGTTTGACAACACTTTTTTAAAAAAACATGAAATGTATTCCATGTATGGACAAAATCATCCGGTTTCAATATTTCAGTGAAGGCCACACAGATCTCCTTCTCCTTGAGCATTGGCATCACAATAGAGATGAAATGTTCTCCATTGTCACTTTCAGGGGCCACAAGGCCAACCCAGTTCCACTGGAAATGCAGGAGCAGCTGGATTAAACCCACGTATTGAGGAGATTCCTTGGGATTAATCCGGAAGAAGGAAGGATGAGCTGATCTCTCTCCCTGAGAGAACTCAAAGCCAACACCAAGCTGGAGAAAGTGAGAGTCTTCTTTCAAAGACAAAGTAAAGTTTTATGGTGACTTAAGGGGTCACCGTTGTATGGTTGATGGGCCCATTAGTCAGCCTGATTCACTCTGAGTGGCAAACTTAAGCTTCTTCCTTTTAGGAAGAGTGATGAATTACATATTATGCTTGGTTGTGACAAGTCAGAAGACAAGGAAACAAACCATCCACAGGGAATAAAGTGCACTGACAGGGTGGTTACAATTTATGGATGGATGGAAACTGAACAAGGAGAGATTTAACTTGGAAATAAGGAGAAACTTTCTGACAGTGAGAACAATCAACCAATGGAACAGAAGTTGCCCTTGGAAGTTGTGGGAGCATCATCACTTGATACTTTCAAGAAGAGATTGGACTACCATTTGTCAGAAATGGTGTAGGGTCTCCCGCTTGGGTGGGGGGTTGGACTAGATGACCTGCCAGGTCCCTTCCAACTCTGATTATGTGTTATCTGTTATGTAGTATTAGTTAATTAGGAAGCAACTTCTACATAAATAATTCATTTTGGCAGTTAGCAAATATTTCATTATCTACCTCTATCATAGAATAAAAGGGTTGGAAGGGACCTTGTTGTTCTAGTCCAACTCCCTGCTTAGGCAGGAAACCAATTCAGATGAATATCTTCTTAAAAACTTCCAGTGTTGGAGCATTCACAACCTCTGGAAGCAAGTTGTTCTGTCAGGAAGTTTCCCCTTAGTTCTAAGTTGCTTCTCTCCTTGATTAGTTTCCACCCATTGCTTCTTGTTTTGCCTTCAGGTGCTTTGCAGATTTAGCTTGTCTCCCTCTTCTTTGTGGCAGCCCCTGAGATATAAGAAGATTGCTGTCATGTCACCGCCTAGTCCTTCTTTTCATTAAACTAGCTATACCCAATTCCAACAAATGTTCTTTATATGTTTTAGCCTCCAGTCCCTTAATCATTTTTGTTGCTCTTCTCTATACTCTTTCTAGAGTCTCAACATCTTTTTTACATCATAGCAACCAAAACTGGATGCAGTGTTCCAAGTGTGGGCTTACCAAGGCATTATAAAGTGGTATTAGCATTTATTTATTTTTATTTTTTTATTTTTAATTAGATTTATATGCTGCCCTTCTCCAAAGACTCAGGGTGGCTTACAATTTTTGGGATACAACCCAATGCGCTCAGCAATAGCCTTCCTTCCATTGTATATGCCTGCTTATTACTAAGCGGCATTTTTACAAAGTCAGCTTATTGCCCCCAACAATCTTGGGTCCTCACTTTACCTACCCCAAGAGGATGGAAGGCTGAGTCAACCTTGAGCCTGGTGGGATTCGAGCCTGCAGTAATTGCAGGCAGCTGGAACTTAAGTGCTAGGCATTTAGCAGCCTGCACCACCAAGGCCCTCACATGACATTGATTCTATACCTCTGTTTATGCAGCCTAGAACTGTGTTGGCTTTTTGGCAGCTGCAGCACACTGCTGGCCAGTGGTGGGATTCAAATAATTTAACAACTGGTTCTCTGCCCTAATGATTTCTTCCTACCACCAGTTCACCAAACTACACAGAAAGTCAACAACTGGTTCTCCCAAACTGGTACAAACTGGCTGAATCCCACCACTGCTGCTGGCTCACATTTAAATAATTGTCCTGTTATATAACAATTATCATGACACATCAAACATAAAAATAAGTTCAACTGTCATGTAGAATCTCTAAGACACATATTTGTGATGTGACCCAGTAAACATCTTTGGTTTCTCTGTGTGTTTCTCTTGTTTGTCTGTGTCCATCACTAATACATCATTGGATCCCCCTTACCTGTGGGACCTTGTAGATGCTGAAGATGGAGGCCATCTGCCTTGAAGATTTGAGGATGAAGCCTCCAATGACAGAGAGCAGAGTATCCTGCCTGTCACATTTGTAACCTGGAACCATTCGGCCTCGTGTGGAGAGCAGGGAGAGGCTGATTATTGAAATACTTCTCTCAATCTTGTGATTGTCAGAAATTTGGAATCCGAGTGTGATATTGGGGAGCAGAACCAGATCCTTGTTGACCTCTCTGATTGCATATACCACAGCCAGGAACTGCTGGTAGCTCTTAGGTATGAGTCTATCATGAGAAAAATCATTGGGGAAATTTTCAGAAAAGGTCATGCTGTTGGATTTGCCTTGCCTTTTCTGTGTGTGTGTTGGTTGGAATCAAAAGTCTCAAGTTTCATTGGTTTGAGTCCTTAGATGTTTCTTGATGAAACTTCTATGACTTTGTGAGAAAGGAGAAAAGTGTCTCTTTTCACATCCCAGGACATTTTATACCTTCTAAAGTCCTTCCCTTCTTCACTTTGCTGCAGTGGTTATAATCCTTCCCCATGGCTCTATTAGCACCCTAATTAATTTGGTTGTCTCTTGGAGCAGCTTCTTCAGTGGGAGTCCCAGCACCTATTTATGACAGACTGTCAGCCCTGCTGAGTCCAATACTGATGGTTTTTTATGCAATAGTTGGGAGGGACCTTGGAGGTCTTCTAGTCCAACCCCCTGCCTAGGCAGGAAACCCTACACCACTTCAGACAAATGGTTATCCAACATCTTTTTAAAAAACTTCAAGTGTTGGAACATTCACAACTCTGGAGGCAAGTGGTATTTCTGAGCACTGGACAGTGTCCAATTCCTGGATACTGGAAAAGAATTGGGCTTTTCTTTCAGCTACTAACCATGACCTTCTGTCCAGATTAATTTTATTTATTTTTATTTTATTTATTTTATTTTATTTGTCAAGCATGTATTAGATAATAGGTATAAGTATAAACATGAGTATTAATACATGAAATGGATATCAATAAAGAGGAACATTAGAACAGGGACGATAGACACATTGGTGCTCTTATGCACACCAACTACAGACCTCTTAGGAAAGGGGTGAGGTAAAAACAGTAGACAGTCTAAGCTTAAAGTTTTTGGGGTTTTGGGAAGAAACCACAGAGTCAGGTAGAGTATTCCAGGCATTGACCGCTCTGTTGCTGAAGTCATGTTTCCTGCAATTGAGTTTGGTTATAATATTATAACTCAACTCCTTCCCTAGGCCAGCACAATTTCCAAGCTTCTGTCCTACCTCAGTTTTGTTGTTTACAGATGAAAACATCTCTATAGAGAATCTTTACCTATTTTAAGAGTTTTGCTGTTTACTGAGAAAAAGAACAAAGATTTGAACTACACTAAATGTAGTTAAATGTAGCTTTAGAATTTTTGACAAGAGACCTTGAATTTAAAACAAAGCAAACAATTATCTACATCATATCCCTCCAGGTGAGACTTACACACTTCGCACAAAAAGCAAAAATGGGTCTGTTTGGAAGTCTGGAACAATGGAAAGAGCAATGATTCCCAGGTGCACATTCCCACCAATAACGTGATCACCAGTCCTATAGTAGGTTTCCTGTGATTGCAAATAATTCCTCAATGCACATACAGTTCGCATCATTTTAGCAGCAGTTGGAGGCAGGAACCAGAAGATCAAAAGCAGTAGAAGAGGCAGCCTAGTCATTCTTGTCACCTTCCCTCCTAGATCACAAGTCAAGGTTTGTGCTGAAGCTGAATTGCAGGTAGCACTTGGAATCTCTCCAAAGTTTTAGCACAATAGACACCACTCTTGCTACCTGGAAGGCCTCAGGGCAAATTGATATCAACCATGTTTTCTCTCATCTGTGTTCAGGCTGTGGTCAAAGAGAAAACTATGGCCAGGTGAGATAGAGGAGGAGGACAAGACAAGAGAAAGTGACAGACATGTTCTATCTCCACTGGGAGAACTAGGAGTGTATGTTTTATAACAGGGTTCATCTTGAAACATTTATGAGGGTAGAAATCTACAGGGGATACATTAACAATGACTGTTCTGACATATTGTCTTAGCACTAGAAGGGAAAAACATGTTTATATCTCTTGTTGATAATTCAAAGAGCATCTGGACTCGAGAGTCAAGGTGAAGCTGGGTGTTTGATGAAACTGAGCACTTGTGTCATAGTTTGTTCAGATAGAAAATGTGTTTTTTTTAAAATTACATTTATATGCCGCCCTTCTCCGAAGACTCAGGGCGGCTTACAGTTTTTGGGATACAACCCAATGCGCTCAGCAATAGCCTTCATTCCATTGTATATGCCTGCTTATTACTAAGCGGCATTTTTACAAAGTCAGCTTATTGCCCCCAACAATCTTGGGTCCTCACTTTACCTACCCCAAGAGGATGGAAGGCTGAGTCAACCTTGAGCCTGGTGGGATTCGAGCCTACAGTAATTGTAGGCAGCTGGAACTTAAGTGCAGGCATTTAACAGCCTGAGCCACCAAGGCCCTAATATGGCATGGTGGAACATGCTCAACTGTTGTACCCTAGAAGGTGTGAGCTACCATACCAATGTTTGGATGGAGTAACTGGTTTATTTATATAGCAGTATATTAAATTAAAGGGGCGTGGTGGCTCAGAGGCTAAGATGCTGACCTTGTCGATCATTGTTAGCAGTTGGGAGGTTCAAATCCCTAGCACCGTGTAACAGAGTGAGCTCCTGTTACTTGTCCCAGTTTCTGCCAACCTAGTAGTTCGAAAGCATGTAAAAGATGCAAGTAGGAAAATAGGGACCACTTCGGTGGGAAGGTAACAGTGTTCCTTGCACCTTTGCCATTTAGACATGCTGGCCACATGACCACGGAGACGTCTTCGGACAGCGCTGGATCTTCATCTTTGTAACAGAGATGAGCACCACCCCCTAGAGCCGGAAACAACTTGGGCGTATATGCAAGGGGAACCTTTATCTTTACATATTAAATGAGAAACTAATTTCTCCCACAGATCTTAACATTAGAACATAGAATAACAGAGTTGGAAGGGACCTTGAGGGACTTCTGGTCCAATCCCCTGCTTGAGCAGCAGACCCAACACCATTTCAGGCAAATGGCTGTCCATTAAAAGCCTCCAGTGATGGAACACCCACAACCTCTAAAGGCAAGCCATTCCACTGCTTAATCGTCCTCACTGTTAGGAAATTCCTCCTTAGTTTTAGGTTCCTTCTCTCCTTGGTTAGTTTCCGTACATTGTTTCTCTTCTTGTTGCTTAGAAAAATAAGTTGGCCCCCACTCTTTTTTTGGCAGTCCCTCAAATATTGGAACAATGCTTTCATGTCACTCCCAGCCCTTCTTTTCACGAGACTAGACATATCCAATTCCTGCAACCATTCTTCATATATTTAGCCTTCAGTCCCCTAATCATCTTTGTTGCTCTTTTCTGCACTCTTTCCAGAATCTCAGCATCTACAATGTCCTACCAGTCAATGACTACTTCATCTTCAACCACAACAATACAAGAGCACACAACAGATACAAACTCAATGTAAACCATTCCAAACTGGATTGCAGAAAGTACGACTTCAGCAATGGAGTGGTCAATGCCTGGAATGAACTACCTGACTTTGTTATTACGTCCTCTAATCACCACTTCTTTACCCTTGTTTAAGGGTAAAGAAGTGGGTATTAGAGGACGTATTTACTATTGACCTCATCCCATTCCTAAGAGGTCTGTAAGGGGGCATACATAAGTGCACAATTGTGCCTACCATCCCTGTCCTACTGTCTCCATTTATTTGTACCTATTTCCTGTATTCATACTCATATTTATTCTTACACCTGTTATCTTGTAAGCGATTGACAAATTAATTAAATAAATAAATAAAGTATTTTTTAATATTGTGGTGACCAAAACTGGATGCAGTATTCCAAGTGTGGTCTTACTAAGGCCTTGTAAAGTGGTATTAACATTTCACATGGTCTTGATTCTGTCCCTCTATAAATGCAGCCTAGGATTGAATTTGCTTTTTGGCTGCTGCTGCACACTCTTGGCTCTTATTTAAGTGATTGTCCACTAGGACTCCAAGATCCCTCTCACAGTTACTGGTATAGAGCCAAATTTCATCTTATTTGTATCTGTACAATTTTTTTCTTGTCTACATGTAAAACCTTATTTTTCTCTATATTGAGATTCATTTTATTAGATAGGGCCCAGTGTTCAAGTCTGTCAAGATCCATCTGGATCTGGATCCTATTTTCTGGGGTATTGGGTATTCCTGCCAACTTAGTGTCATTTGCAGATTTGATGAGTTCTCCTTCTATTCCCTCATCTAAGTCATTTATGAAAATATTGAAGAATACCGAGCCAAAGACAGAATCTTTGCTTACCCCACTGCTTAATTCATTAGAGTCTTCTGATTATTCCCTGATGTTGCAGGAGCTTTGAAAGATGTGGTTCAATGGTTTCATGATCACATCAGCCAGCTCCTTCAGAACTCTGGGAAACAATCCATCAGGTTTGGTAATTTGAACTTATCTAGGGTAGACAGGTGTTCTCTTACCATTTTGTTGCCTATTTTAATTTGTATTCCTGGCCTGTCTTTTACAGTTCTGTTTTTGGTAGGTTGAGCTATTTCTTCTTTCTATGTGAAGACAAATGCAAAGAAAGAATTAAGTGGCTCTGCTTTCCCCCTGCTGTTGCTCAATTCCTTGCCATTATCTCCCATTAGCGAATTGATTGTTTCCTTAACTTTTTTTCTTGTTTTTTTTTTTTCTTGTTTTTTATATGTTGAAAGAAACATTTTTTATTATCTTTGACTTTTGTTGCAAGTCTTAGTTCATTCTGACCCTTAGCTTCTTTATACTATTTGGAAAAGATTTAAAAAAATAGTAAGACTACCAGGGGCAGGAAAATATCCATTGACATATACCTCATATGACATATTTTAAAATCTCTTGATTGGGATAAAGTACAAGATTGTACTTCTAGAAATTAATAACCACATCTTCAATATCAATTCTTTTCCCCCATTTAATCATGGGCCCTCACTGGGGAGAATGGGAATGGATGAAAAATAATAGGGTGGATGATTGTTCCTGAATAATAGATAAACCACAATATTTGATTACATCACTGTTTTGTAATAAGATGAAAAGCAATATTGTCCAAAAATCTAAATAAAATTTCACAAATTTAGCATAAATGTTGATGAGTGATAAGATCCTTTTAATCAGACACATCATTTTATTAACAATGTTCCTCATTTTAAGAAATCAGATTAAATACACAAATGCCCTAAAGTCAAAATAAAAGTTTTCAATTCCAGCATACATTAGAGATTCTTGTGCCTCATTATATTCTCCTTATAATTCAGGTCAGGCCTGAATAGGATAATGTAGCATTTGGGGGAAAAGATGCAAGCCAAGAGAGCAGCTCCAGAGGCCAAAATGGAGAAGATCTCCACGGCCACCATGGACTTCCCTTTGGTGCTCAGGTAGGTGGGAAGGAAGGCGATCCAAACACTGCAAAAAACCAGCATGCTAAAAGTAATGAACTTGGCTTCGTTAAAGCTGTCAGGCAATTTCCTAGCCAGAAAGGCCACTGTGAAACTCACGAGGGCCAAGAAAGCCAGGTAGGCAAGGACAGCATAAAACATCAAAGCTGAGCCTTCATTACACTCCAAGATGATCTCTCCTACTAAGGAGTGGAAGTCCAAGTTGGGAAATGGAGGATAGCTTGCCAGCTAGGTGGCACAAAGAAGGGCTTGGATCAGGGGACAGGCTATGACAATGGAGTTGGTCAAAGGTTTTCCTAAGAGTTTCCTTGTCTTGTTCCCAGGCTTTGTGGCCATAAATGCCAGAACCACCATTGCAGTTTTTGCCAAGACAGAGGAAACCGCAAGAGAAAAGAGGATGGCAAATGAAGTTTGTCGGAAGAGACAGGTGAGCTTCCTGGGTCGACCAATGAAGAGGAAGGAGCAGAGGAAGCAGAGCAGGAGGGAGACCAGGAGGATGTAGCTGAGATCTCCATTGTTGGCCTTGACAATTGGTGTTTCATGATGTTTAAGGAAAATCACCAGGACTCCCAATGTGATCATAGGGAGAAAAGGAGCAAGACATAATAAAGTGTATCCCAGGGTCTCTTGATAGGCAAGGAAGTGGATCCTCTTGGCAATGCAGTGGTCCTTGTGCTCATTGGGGTATTGGTCTTCTGGGCAGAGGTCACAGTGAACAGCATCTGAAATCAAGAGTCTTTGTTTAAGGATTTCAGGGGCATCTGCTATAAGTGATATCCCTCCCATCAGGTTGAGATGACTGCCTCCTGTGGCCAACCCACAGATGTAGTGATGGAATGAACTATGGGTATTATATAGAGGATCAAAAAGAGAAAATCACCCATGACACTTGGTAGGTTAGTCAGAGACAAGAATCTGTTAAGCCCCAGCTGTTTGATCAGTTTGCTCTGGTATAAAGGGTCTCTCCAATCACTTGGCACATTAATGCTGACTGTACATTTCAGAGTGAGAGAAACTATGAAATGTGTGTTGTTGTTGTTTTTCAATTTATAATGAAGCCCCTCAGAATTATGATAGATCCGTAAGCCAGGAATCTCGCTACTTTGTTTATGTATAGAATAACAGAGTTGGAAGGGACCTTGGAGGTCTTTTAGTCCATCCTCCAGTTTAGGCAGGAAACCCTACACCAATTCAGACAAATGGTTATCCATTCTCTTCTTAAAAACTTCCATTGTTGGAGCATTCATAACTTCTGGAGGCAAGTCATTCCACTGATTAATTGTGCTAACTGTCAGGAAATTTCTCCTTAGTTCTAAGTTGCTTCTCTCCTTGATTAGTTTCCACCCATTGCTTCTTGTCCTTGCCCTCAAATGCTTTGGATAATAGCTTGACTCCGTCTTCTTTGTGACAGCCCCTGAGATATTGGAAGACTACGATCATATCACCCTTACACTTTCTTTTCATTAGACTAGACATACCCAATTCCTGGAACCGTTCTTTATATGTTTTAGCCTCCAGTCCCCTAATCATCTTTGTTGCTCTTCTCAGCACTCAAGAAACTCAACATCTTTTTTATATCATGGCAACCAAAACTGGATGCAGGATTCCAAGTGTGTCCTTACCAAGGAATTATAAAGTGGTATTGATACTTCATGTGATCTTGATTCTATCCCTCTGTTTATGCAACCTATTACTGGGTTGACTTTTTTTGGCAGCTGCTGCACACGGCTGGCTCAAATTTAAATGGTTGTCCATTAGGACTCTGAGATCCCTCTTACAGTTACTCTATTAAGCAAGGTACCACATACATTGTACCTGTCCATTTTGTTTTTCTGTGTACTTTGTCCATTGTTCTGGGCTGAAAGAATCACAAAATGAGAGAGAAAAGGACATGCAACTGTATATTGAGTATTGTAAGGAGAAAGGTCTCTTTTCCCATTCAAAAGTGATTTACCAGGGAATTGATTATAGGAGGGAGAAAGGAAAGAAAGTTGCAGAGACAAGACAACATTGAGAGCTTTCTGCATCAGAGGCTCTGTTTGTATTTCAAATCTGCCCATTCAGATTTTTTTCCCTGCAGGGAAGGTTAGTAGATAGGAATAAATCAATGTCTTATTTCTCCTATCAATTCCCTAGGAGATTAGTAGTGCTGAAAAAAGAAGCACCACCTAAATATTAAAAACTAAAAGCTTGAACCTTACATCCCTATCCTTTATGAAAAGATTGGTAGCTCTTCTTCCAATGGGATGTGAAAGCAGTAGAAGAAGAGCTAGTAGGGTACCCATAAGTTGTTTACTGAAATTACCCTGCATTAAATTGGTTAGGAGCAGGAAAGTTGGGTTGTGGGGCAAGGTGAGTTTAGTTCCATAATTTAAATGCTCTGCTTTTTTAAAGCATGTGAATCCTATCAAAAACTAATTAACATGAAAACATATTAATATCTGCTGAATGGTTTCCTTGACCATGGAAGACTTAATTTGAAGCATGACCTACCTATCTGATCAGAAATACTCCCTTCTGGGCAAGGGGCACATTGGTAGCAGCAACCCTGCTGGCCCTCTAGAACTCTTCTCCTCTCTCCTGCCTGGCACCTCTTCTTGCCACACCTGGCAAAGGGCACCTTCTGAAAGAGAAAAGAGAAATGTTTGAGATGGCCTAAGCAAAGAACATGATTCATTACTGATTTCCACATTTCTTTTTCCATGTTCAGAAAGACTTCAAAATAAATGGTTCACCGTGGTCTACGTGAAACCAGGGACATCTCCTGAGGGATTCAGTGCAGTAGCATTCCTGACCCTTCACTGGATAATGGAGATGGGAACTGGGAGCTCAGTCTTGAGAGAATGGTGTGGGGGAAGCATTGAGCTTTGTTTAAAAAAAAAAAGATTCATGAGGATCCAACTGAACAGAAATGGTCCTGTTCTGACACGGCTCCCAAACATGACAAACCCCCTGTAGTTAAATCAATGTTCCTTTTTTTTCCAGAAGTGCCAGAAGCCCCGGCAAAGAGTCTCTCCATCTCTCTCACACAGCAGGCTAACAAGTCTGTCCTGCAGGGAGATGAATAGTTGTCTGCCACACCTGTTTGTCCCCTGCCTTTTATCCCCAGAGCTAGCATGGGGCTTCGCTTGCCCTGGTGGCTCTTCCATCCCAAGGACATGCCCACAGATTTCCCCTGCTCTCATCTCCTCTGCCTTTTGTGCATCTGCGCATCAGGCACTGGACCCAGCTGTTCCTCCTCTTCCTCATCAGCCACCTCCAGACCTGGGGGCTGTTGACTCTCCCTCTGAGGGCTGATGGATGGCCCAGGCTCTGCCTCTTTCTCTATCTCTGACAGCTCTATTCCCTCTTCTCCCTTGGAGCTCTTGGATTGCCTTGATGCTGGCCCTGACTCCCATGCCGCCTCCTCATCTGATTTGGCTGCTGGGGGGCCCAGCGACTGGCAGGCCAGAACAGGCCCATGGAAATTGTTCTTGTCTCCTGCAACTGCCTCCTGGGTTTCAAGCAGAAGTTCTTTCCTATCCTGAACTTTTGTAGACCTGCTAAATATCTATCTTAATTGTGTCACATACAAAGAAGGTTTTTCACCAAATGTCCACATGTTTTGCAATTCAATAGTTCTGTTTCCAGTTTCCATTCTGCATCCCCAGGAAAGAATGAATCATTCCCTAAATTTACAGCATTTCCTTCCATCTCACCTTTGTGACCCAGATGATTGCATCAGAGTTAATGATGAAATCTTGGCCTGGGAGAGCCCCAGCATCTACTTGCCCAACTTTCACAGCGACAAACAATTGATGTGGAGGAAAACCCAGTTGAGAATATCATATTGAGCAGATCCGAGTCCATTTTCTGAGAAGGAGACTTCATCTCCAGCACTGTTGTTGAAGTGGACATTCCTCAAATAGGCAAGGATCTGAAAGAAAATAACATTCAGAAATTAAAGTAATCAACCAGAAAATCACAAATGAGACATCACGGCTTCTGTAATTCTGTGACAGTCAGCATCTTAGCATCAAGATTGCAAGTAATATGTCACCTGAACTAAAATCCAAGGCATCCATCTTTCTTAAAGTCTGTTTATTAGGAACATATGAAATTGTCAAAGGCAATTGTAATTCCCACTCTGGGTAGATTCCGGAATTACACCCAGTAAAAAGCAAAAATTTGAAACTTCCCTCCAGAGTGACAATCTCCAATCATTTCTCAGTCCATCAGTCTGGTTTCTCCAAACTCCACCGTCCTCCAACTGCAGGCATCTTCTCTATTCCCACAGAAAAGAATGCCATTTAGACATAACATTCCCTTCTTATCTCTATAACCCCCCTTTCAACAGCTAGTATGGTGAGCCTGAAGTACAATTAAAATTCTATTGCTGAAAACCTAAAGAAAGCTAAGGAAAGAATAGACAATGGCTAAAACAAAATATGGCTACACATATGTCATGTTCAGTGTAGACCCAATTTGTCTGAAAAGCCACTCCCATTCCCTTGGTGGACATCTGATCAATCAGGAGTAAACCAAATATTTGACTCCTTCCCCAGTATTACAAAACATTTTCTTGATCTGTTCTTTGATCTGAGATGTACTGATATGGTAACATACATATATTGAATTAGTAAATTCAAGATATACATAGAAGAGACTTTCTTTCTAAGGTTCTATGGACTAAATAAAAACTCACATAGCTTACCTGCCATGAATGGATATTTGATATCATCTTTCCAAGCCGCATCATGGTGGGTCGCCCTCTGGATCCAAACATCACATGTAATGCGTGTGCCAGAGCAAAAATGGCATTGTAGATATTGTAGCTTTCGCCTGTCATGCTTATTTCAAAAATGTGAGTGGGCACATTTTGTACATTCTCCTTTCCTGTACATTTCTTCTTCTTCTTTGGAATGATCCTTTCTGGTTTCTGGATCTTGCAGTCAAAGACTTTTTCCCACCACCGTGGGAGAAAGATGTCCCCTTCTGGGTTCAAAGGGTCTAAAGATACAAGAAAATGTCTGAATTCTGAGATATCCCCTGTGTGGTCTCTTAACTGCAAAGCCCCATGGAAGGGCTTTATAACTGGCAATGCGTCTTTAGCTGCTACCACATTGTGTTTCCATTGAGAGCTTAGGATCCAAACTTTCTGAGGCAGTGACTTTGTGGACTTTATATAAGAATGCAGAGCTGACTGTACATTTGCATTAGTATGAGGGTCTCCAAAGAGAATAATCACTTCAGTTTGACAACACTTTTTAAAAAAAACATGAAATGTATTCCATGTATGGACAAAATCATCCGGTTTCAATATTTCAGTGAAGGCCACACAGATCTCCTTCTCCCTGAGCATTGGCATCACAATAGAGATGAAATGTTCTCCATTGTCACTTTCAGGGGCCACAAGGCCAACCCAGTTCCACTGGAAATGCAGGAGCAGTTGAACTAAACCCACATACTGAGGAGATTCCTTGGGATTAATCAGGAAGAATGAAGGATGAGCTGATCTCTCTCCCTGAGAGAACTCAAAGCCAACACCAAGCTGGAGAAAGTGAGAGTCTTCTTTCAAAGACAAAGTAAAGTTTTATGGTGACTTAAGGGGTCACCGTTGTATGGTTGATGGGCCCATTAGTCAGCCTGATTCACTCTGAGTGGCAAACTTAAGCTTCTTCCTTTTAGGAAGAGTGAAAAGTTACATATTTTGCTTGGTTGTGACAAGTCAGATGAAACAAACCATCCACAGGGAATAAACTGCACCGAAAGGGTGGCTACAATTAATGGATGGATGGAAATTGAACAAAGAGAGATTTAACCTGGAAATAAGGAGAAACTTTCTGACAGTGAGAATAATCAACCCATGGAAGAAAAGTTGCCCTCAGAAGTTGTGGGAGTTTCATCACTTGATACTTTCAAGAAGAGATTGGACTACCATTTGTCAGAAATGGTGTAGGGTCTCCCGCTTGGGTGGGGGGTTGGACTAGATGACCTGCCAGGTCCCTTCCAACTCTGATTATCTGTTATCTGTTATGTAATATTAGTTAATTAGGAAACAACTTCTACATAAATAATTCATCTTGCTACAGTCAGCATTTAGGAAACAACTCATTATCTACCTCTATCATAGAATAAAAGAGTTGGAAGGGACCTTGTTGTTCTAGTCCAACTCCCTGCTTAGGCAGGAAACCAATTCAGATGAATATTGTTAAGGCTGCATGAAGAGTCAGACGCGAAGAGTTCCAGCAAAGAGTTTATTCAGTGACTACAGCTCGAATGGACCCGAGTTGGCTTGGCTACGGCTGCCTCTTATAGCCTGCAGCCGTAGTTGCCAGCCAATGGGAGTGCAGGGTTTCTTCCCGCACTATTTAAACCAATACCATTTGACATTTTACAAGAACAGTTCAAATAAACCAATAACATTCAAACCTACATACATAACACCCCTCCCCACTAGGTTCAGTCCATACCAAACCCCAACCTATCTAATGTATTCCTTAAATAGGTGGGGCTCTTAATGTATGTTGAGACCTTCGTGGTTCAGAAGTTTTAACGTTCTCACCCAGTGAGAGGGGAAATGTGTCTGCTGACATTTCCCTGTTGGGACTTCCTGTGAAAGGAGACCCTGTTAGACTGTTAGAATCTGGTCTCTCCTCCCAACCCATCTCCATTCCAATGTCAGCACCCAAGTCAGGTAGTGATGTGCAATCTTCCACTTCTAAGGATGGATCTTGGCATTGTGACAGGGTTCGGGATGGTTCCTGTCATAATGGCTCGTTACACATGGGGTTGATTCTTGCTTGCTGATTTTCCTCCTGTTCCTCCCCTTCCCCTAGAAGTGACATCAGGTGAGGGACCCAGAGAGAGACAGGGCGATGTTCCTGAGGGAACCTGGATCTAAGTTGGTCAATGTGCCTGCTCCAGAGGAGTGCATCCTCTGTTTGTACCCTGTAAGAACGAGGGCCAGTGATGTGAGTTATTTCAGCAGGAATCCACAAAGGTTCACCTATAAGGTTCTTAGCATATACAGAATCTCCCACACTGAAAGAACGAACTTTGGAAGTGGAATCCAGTGGTGCGTTGGGTGCGTAAGAAGGATGAAGGCGGTCAAGGGAAGACCTAAGTTTCCTACCCATCAACAGCTCTACTGGGGATAAGTCATTTGATGGGCTAGGAGTGATGTGCTGAACACTAAGAAGTTTTTCAAGCTTCTCAGTGATGTCCCCAGGACCCAGCTGCTGAAGCTTCTCTTTGGTAAAGCGTACCATGCGTTCAGCCCGGCCATTGGCCGAAGGGTGCCCAGGGGCAGCGAGGGCATGTCTGATACCCTGTTGTGATAGAAAGGATTCAAAAATATTAGATGTGAATTGAGGGCCATTGTCAGAGACAAGGACATCTGGTAACCCATAGGTTACAAACAATTTTCTGAGCTGCTTGATGACAGCATCAGTTGTGGTGGATGTCATGGGAATTACCTCTAGCCATTTGGAATATGCATCTACTATAACCAGAAAAGTGTGCCCTCTAGTAGGGCCTGCGAAATCAATGTGGATCCTAGACCATGGGCCCCTAGGACATTCCCATTCCTGTGTGGGGGTGTGAGGTGGAGCAGGCCTGACTACCTGGCAATTGGGACAAGATGCAACCCAGTTTTCAAACATTTTGTCAATACCTGGCCACCATACATAACTCCTGGCCAATCCTTTCATCCTTACAATCCCAGGATGACCCTCATGTAACATTTCCAAAACCTCCTTTGCAGTTTTGCAGGAATAACCACCCTGTTACCCCACAAAATACATCCTCTTAATACAGATAATTCAGTTTGCCTGGACTTAAAAGGTTGGGCAAGGTGAGGTAGATCTTGAAGAGGCCAACCTTTCTTAATCCAGCCTATAACAGGAGCCAACACAGTGTCTTTGGCAGTCTCTCTGGCAATCTCAGCAGCATGGACTGGAAGCTTAGCAACAGTCTCTAGGAAAAAGGTGTGTGTTTCCGGTTCAAAGTCCACCTTGTGGCAAGGCAGTGGCAATGACTCAGTGCATCAGCATGTCCAATGTCCTTGCCAGGCCTGTGAATCAGTTTGTATGAATAGGCTGCAAGAAATTCAGTCCACCTCAGCATTCTTGGTGACAGGATAGTAGGCATAGGTTTGTCTCCTGCCACAATGCCTAATAAAGGTTTGTGATCTGTAACAATGGTGAATGACCTGCCATACAGATATTCATGAAATTTCTTGACAGCTGCAACAACTGCTAATGCCTCCTTGTCCAGTTGGCTATAATTCCTCTCTGCTTTGGACAAAGTGCGAGAGTAAAATGCAATAGGGGCTTCCCTTCCATTGGGAAGCCTGTGGCTCAAAACCCCCCTCCCCCACTCCAAAAGGGGATGCATCACAAGTCAGTACAACAGGCAAATTCTCAGAGAATTGTATCAATACAGCATCAGATGTGATTAGTCTCTTAATACTATTAAATGCTGATTGTTCCTTCCTCCCCCAGATCCAAACAGCCTTTTTATCAAGCAGACGATGCAAAGGTTCAGCAGTGGATGCCTTGTGAGGTAGAAACATGTGATAACAGTTAATGAGTCCAAGGAAGGCTTGCAAATCTGTTTTGCATTTAGGTTTAGGGGCTTCTTTGATTGCTTTAACCTTGGCATCAGTAGGGTGGATGCCATGCTGGTCAATCATGTAGCCCAGGAACTCAACTCTGTCTGTTTTAAGTGTGCATTTGTCTTCCTTGACCTTTAACCCCGTTTTTCTGAATCTGGTAAGGACTTCTCTGAGTCTTTCTTGAAGCTGAGTGTCATTTTCTGCAGAGATTAACGCATCATCAAAGTAAGGCACTACCCCTGGCAGTCCTTGCAGCATTCTTTCCATAAGACTTTGAAAAATGCCAGGTGCCATGCTTACTCCAAATTGTAACCTTTTACATTTGAAGGCACTTCTGTGAGTCACAATTGTTTGGGCCTCTGCAGTGGCATCATCAACTGTTAATTGTTGATATGCCTGGGCCAAGTCCAGTTTGGCAAAAACTGTAACCCTGCCAAGGGAATGGAGCAGATGATGCACAACTGGTACTGGGTATGC
>CM019165.1:16802662-16816748 GCA_009733165.1 Naja naja
AGGTCCCTTACGGCTAGGATTCTGTAAGTTTACCCTGCTGGAGAAGGGTATGGGGCTGGATCACCTCCGAGATCCCTTCTGGCGATGATTCTGTAAGTCTCCCATGCTGGAGAAAGAGGTTGGGCTGGATGACCTCCGAGGTCCCTTCCAGCTATGATTCTGTAAGGGTTTCCTGCTTCAAAAGGGGGTTGGGCCAGGTTACCTCCAAGGTTCCTTCTGGCTATTATTCTGTAAGGGTCTCCTGCTCGAAAAGGGGGTTGGGCCAGGTGACCTCCGAGGTCCCTTCCAGCTATGATTCTGTAAGGGTTTCCTGCTCGAAAAGGGGGTTGGGCCAGGTGACCTCCACAAGGTCCCTTCTGGTTATGATACTTTAAGGGTCTCCTGCTTGAAAAGGGGGGTGGGCTAGATGACTTCCGAGGTCCCTTCTGGCAATGATTCTGTAAGTGTCCCATGCTGGAGAAAGAGGTTGGGTGGATGACCTCTGAGGTCCCTTCCGGCTAGGATTCTGTAAGGGTCTCCTGCTTGAAAAGGGGGGTGGGCTAGATGACCTCCGAGGTCCCTTCTGGCTATGATTCTGTAAGGGTCTCCTGCTTGAAAAGGGGGGTGGGCTAGATGACCTCCGAGGTCCCTTCTGGCTATGATTCTCTAATGGTCTCCTGCTTGAGAAGAGAAGTGGGTTAGATGACCTCCGAGGTCCCTTCTGGCTATGATTCTCTAAGTGTCTTATGCTTGAGAAGAGGGGTGGACTAGATCAGCTCTGAGGTCCCTTCTGGCGATGATTCTGTAAGTGTCTCATGCTTGAAAAGGCGGTTGGGCTGGATTTCCTCCGAGGTCCCTTACGGCTAGGATTCTGTAAGTTTACCCTGCTGGAGAAGGCTATGGGGCTGGATCACCTCCGAGGTCCCTTCTGGCGATGATTCTGTAAGTCTCCCATGCTGGAGAAAGAGGTTGGGCTGGATGACCTCCGAGGTCCCTTCCAGCTATGATTCTGTAAGGGTTTCCTGCTTCAAAAGGGGGTTGGGCCAGGTGACCTCCGAGGTCCCTTCCGGCTATGATTCTCTAAGGGTCTCCTGCGTGAGAAGATGGGTGGGCTGGATGACCTCCGAGGTCCCTTCCGGCGATGATTCTGTAAGTGTTCCATGCTGGAGAAGGGGGTTGAGCTGGATGAACTACGAGGTCCCTTCCGGCTATGATTCTGTGAGGGTCTCCAGCTCGAAAACGGGGTTGGGCTAGATGACCTCTGAGGTCCTGTCCAGCTATGATTCTGTAAGTGTCCCATGCTGGAGAATTGGGTTGGGCTGGATGACCTCCGAGGTCCCTTCCAGCTATGATTCTGTAAGTTTCCCCTGCTGGAAAAGGGGGTTGGGCTGGATGACCTTCGTGGTCCCTTACGGCTAGGATTCTGTAAGTGTCTCATGCTGGAAAAAGGGGTTGGGCTGGATGACCTGCGAGGTCCCCACGCTAGGATTCTGTAAGTGTCTCATGCTGGAAAAAGGGGTTGGGCTGGATGACCTGCGAGGTCCCTTACGGCAAGGATTCTGTGAGGGTCTCCAGCTCGAAAACGGGGTTGGGCTAGTTGACCTCTGATCTCGCTTCCGGCTATGATTCCGTAAGTGTCCCGTGCTGGAGAAGGCGGTTGGGCTGGATGACCTCCGAGGTCCCTTACGACTAGGATTCTGTAAGTTTCCCCTGCTGGAGAAGGGTATGGGGCTGGATGACCTCCGAGGTCCCTTCTGGCGATGATTCTCTAAGTCTCCCATGCTGGAGAAAGAGGTTGGGCTGGATTACCTCCGAGGTCCCTTCCAGCTATGATTCTGTAAGGGTTTCCTGCTCGAAAAGGGGGTTGGGCCAGGTGACCTCCACAAGGTCCCTTCTGGTTATGATACTTTAAGGGTCTCCTGCTTGAAAAGGGGGGTGGGCTAGATGACCTCCGAGGTCCCTTCTGGCAATGATTCTGTAAGTGTCCCATGCTGGAGAAAGAGGTTGGGTGGATGACCTCTGAGGTCCCTTCCGGCTAGGATTCTGTAAGGGTTTCCTGCTCGAAAATGGGGTTGGGCCAGGTGACCTCCGAGGTCCCTTCCAGCTATCATTCTCTAAGGGTCCCCTGCTTGAGAAGAGGTGTGGACTAGATGACCTCCGAGGTGCCTTCCGGCTATGATTCTTTAAGGGTCTCCAGTTCAAAAAGTGGGTTGGGCTAAATCACCTCTGAGGTCCCTTCCGGCTATGATTCTGTAGGTGTCCCTTGCTGGGAAGGGGTTGGACTAGATGACCTCCGAGGTCCCTTCCGGCTATGATTCTCTAAGGCTCTCCAGCACGAGAATGGGATTGGCCTAGATGACCTCCGAGGTCCCCTCTGGCTATGATTCTGTAAGGGTCTTTTGCTTGAAAAGGGGGGTGGGCTAGATGACCTCCGAGGTCCCTTCCGGCTATGATTCTCTAAGGGTCTCCTGCTTGAGAAGAGGGGTGGACTAGATCACCTCCGAGTTCCCTTCTGGCGATGATTCTGCAAGTGTCCCATGCTGGAGAAGGGGGTTGGGCTGGATGACCTCCGAGGTCCCTTCCAGGTATGATTCTGTAAGTTTCCCCTGCTGGAAAAGGGGTTGGGCTGGATGAACTCCAAGGTCCCTTCTGGCGATGATTCTGTAAGTGTCCCATGCTGGAGAAAGAGGTTGGGCTGGATGTCCTCTGAGGTCCCTCCCGGCTATGATTCCCTAAGGGTCTCCTGCTTGAGAAGAGGGGTGGGCTGGATGACCTCCAAGGTCCCTTCTGGCTATGACTCTCTGAGGGTCTCCTGCTTGAGAAGAGGGGTGGAGTAGATGACCTCCGAGGTCCCTTCCGGCTATGATTCTCTAAGGGTCTCCCGTTCGAAAAGGGGGTTGGGCTAGATGACCTCTGAGGTCCCTTCCGGCTATGATTCTGTAGGTGTCGCTTGCTGGAGAAGGGGGTTGGACTAGATGACCTCTGAGGTCCCTTCTGGCTATGATTCTGTAAGGGTCTCCTGCTTGAAAAGGGGGGTGTGCTACATGACCTCCGAGGTCCCTTCTGGCTATGATTCTCTAAGTGTCTTATGCTTGAGAAGACGGGTGGACTAGATCACCTCCGAGGTCCCTTCTGGCGATGATTCTGTAAGTGTCCCATGCTGGAGAAGGGGTTGGGCTGGATGACCTCCGAGGTCCCTTCCAGCTATGATTCTGTGAGGGTCTCCAGCTCGAAGACGGGGTTGGGCCAGGTGACCGCCAAGGTTCCTTCTGACTATTATTCTGTAAGGGTCTCCTGCTCGAAAAAGGGGTTGGGCCAGGGGACCTCCGAGGTCCCTTCCAGCTATGATTTTCTAAGGTCTCCTGCTTGAGAAGAGGGGTGGGCTGGATGACCTCCAAGGTCCCTTCCGGCTATGATTCTCTAAAGCTCTCCAGGACAAGAATGGGGTTGGCCAAGATGACCTCCAGAAGGTCCCTTCTGGCTATGATTCTGTAAGGGTCTCCTGCTTGAAAGGGGTGGTGGGCTAGATGACCTCTGAGGTCCCTTCTGGCAATGATTCTGTAAGAGTCCCATGCTGGAGAAGGGCATTGGGCTACATGACCTCCGAGGTCCCTTCTGGCTATGATTCTCTAAGTGTCTGAAGAAACAGGGTCAAACTCAACCGAAATGGTGTCGGCCAGACTTCTCGCCACCCCTTCCTCAGACCCCTGCCAGTCCGAGTCCAAGCCGGTCCGAATCTGAGTGACCTTATCCACCAGATGCTGACTAACTTCCTCAGCTCTACCCTGCAAAGGGTCCTCCCTTGCCTCTTGATATAGGAGGGAGCGAGTGACCCTGCACAGGGTGGCCAGACGATCATCTGCAGATGCAATGAGAGCGGAGAAGTAAGCACATCACGCCACCCTCATTGTCACCAGGTAAGTCCTAATATAGGCTCTTAGCTGGGCACGGTCAAATTCTGCATGGCTCATCCTCCACCTGCTCTATAGGCTCCTCTGTCGATGCTTCATCTCCTGGAGCTCCTCTGAAAACCAGGGAGCCAACTGGGATCTGCGGCGAGGGAGGGGCTGCAATGGGACAACCCAGTCGAATGACTCTGAGGCCGCCTGTTGCCAGGAGGACACTAAGGCCTCGGCCGAGCTGTGGGTAAGGGAAATGGGCAATAACCCCAGTGCCCTCTGAAACCTCTCGGGGTCCATCAGGCATCTGGGGCGGAACCATCTAGCTGGTTCCTCATCCCAGCAGCATGGGGAGGCCTGCTGGAAGACCAGCCGTAGGAGATAGTGATCGGTCCATGACAGGGGGTGACTAGTCGCTGAACCCCTACCAAGATCACTACACCACCGACCCGAGATGAAAACAAGGTCAAGCATCTAGAGCAAGGGTCTTCAAACTTGGCAAGTTTTAAGACTTGTGGACTTCAACTCCCAGAATTCCAACAGAGAGGGACCCCTCCCTCCAGTCCCAACCAGGTTTCTGTGATGCAGGCCAGGTCCATGGCTTCCTCCTCAATGAGTTCACAGAGGAGAGGCGCCTTATTTACCATGGACCTGGCATTCACATAAACCAACCTAAGCCCAGGGGCCCCACCTCCTGAGCCCCCGGGGGAGTGGGCAGAAGCAAGAGGGTCAGAGCATGCCACCGCTCGAAGACAGCAGGGGCGTGCTCCCAAACCATGGTTTGGCCCTCAGCTTCTTCATCTCCCACCGTAACTAATCGCCCTGGGAATTGCAATCCCAACCCCGCCCCGTGGACCCCAAAGGCCCCCTCACCCAGCTCCGCCACGCCGTGACCCATTACCGATCTGGACTGAACCAAGGTGTCCTTTGGTGGGAGTACCCCAGATACCCGACTGAATTGATTTCCCACCCCCCTCCCTAACCCTTTAAAACACCTAATTAGAGGAAGATGGGCGGAGCTGGAGTCGCCGTGAGACAGAGGTGATCTTGACTCCTGAGATCACCTCTGATACTGCCGCTTCGGGACGGTCCCCCGGGATCTAAACTGACTCGTAGGGTTGGTGAAAGTTGGGGGTGCCTCCTGTTGATCCCAGGGATGTCGCAAAGTCCCTGGTTGATCCAGGACAGCCCCTTTACCGAAGCGCTGAGGCAGCCATCGGGCTGAAGAAGCTGTGACAGCTCCGGAGGAATGAGATCGGAAGAAGTTTGTCGGTCGGTGAGATCATCTTGTTTTTAACCCTTTGGGAACACCCTAGCAACTCTAATGGTGTGAAATTGAGAGTGATATGGAATAGGTGTGGAAGAGATTGTGTTTGAAAGTAAAGAGCTTTGTTTCTTCTTTCTTTTTATGGCTTTAAAGACTTTCCTTTTACTTTTTCCTCTTGGGAGTCCTTGAATACCTTTTATATTTTATTGAATCTTGTCTTTTTTCCTTTTTGGCACCAGGGGCTCTAATGTAATTTGGTTATTTTGATCTGGTTACTTTTTATTTTTGCATATAAGAAATGGCCACCGAGATTTTTACTGTCCTTCTTGTTTTGAATAAGACAGGAAGTGATACATTTTGGAAGTCACTTGGCAAGGAAGTGAAAGTTGGTTGTGAGATACAATATTGCTACTAGAGACCTGTTATCTTATATAAACATATACACTTGCAAGGACTGTATCCAAGGCCCGTTGATTAGAAAGTGCCGGATAGGTGCTTTTGGAATATCTCTGAGCCTTCAGTTTGGAACTGAAGAATAAAGTGACCTTGGAGAGCTTTTTAAAATAAAAGAATTGGATTTTTCGAGAGGCAAAAACAGAGGAGCTGCTATCTTCCGCTTTCACTAGTTAAGCTCTGGACTTTGCATAGTGGCAATGGAATAAAGAGTGATATTGCTTCCTGCCAAGGCTTTTATTGTTTGGAATTTAATTTTTATAATTGGAGCCCCTAAAATATATTTTGTTATTCCTAAAGGAATTCTATTACTTTACTATTTTTATCTTTTTATTGATACCTTCCTATTTTTAACTCTTAGCCTTTTTTCTTTTGAGAGTTGGTTTTTACTTTGCATTGGAAACAAGATAGTTAATTATTGGACCTTTTTATCTTTTTCCTTTTTAAATTCAAGTTTTAAATTTTGCCTTTTTCAAATTATTGATGCATTATTGATATGTAATTGAACCCTTTTTCCCTTTACTATTCTTTTCCTTTTTTCTTGTTAAAAGGATTGTTCTTCTCCTTTTATAACGCTAATTTTTATTTTTATTTTTGTTATTGGCCTTCTTTTTTTCCTTCCTTCTTTTGGAATTGGTTCTGACAATCTCTGCAACAATGAGTAGAAGACCTTCAATTCCACAAGTAACTCCCACAACAGAAGAGGCAATACAGAAGATATTACAAGTAGTAGGTGAGATTGGAAAAAGAACAGAGATAATTGAACAGAAGCTAGACAAGACAGATAAAAAGCTAGACAAGACAGATGAAAAGCTAGACAAGACAGATGAAAGTATAAAGGCTTTACAGCAAACAATGGAGAAATACGGTGAGAGGATGAAGAAAATTGAAGAACAGCAAGAACAAAGAGACAAGGAAATGAAGTTTTAATACCAGATTAAGGGAAGTTGAGAGCGACCATAATGAATCTCTGCAAAGTGAAGTTGATAGATCGGAATTCTATTTGAGATTCCAAAATGTCGAGGAAGAGAAGGGTGATTCAGACAATTCCAATTAGACTTGGGAAAGAATACTTTGAAGATTTAAATAAAATCACATCAAAATTCATATGGCAGGGCAAAAAGCCAAGAATCAAATTTAAGCTATTACAAGATGCAAGGTCAAGAGGGGGATTCGCACTACCAAACTGGGAATTGTATTATCAAGCTGCAAGCCTGATGTGGGTGAAAGAATGGATAACATTGAGAAACAATAGATTGTTAACTTTAGAGGGTCATGATCTATTACTAGGATGGCATGCTTTCTTATGGTATAAGGGAACTAAAAACAAGGATATTTTAGAAGACACTATGTTAGAAGCTTTGTTTTTAAATTGGGAAAAACAGAAAACAACATTATATACAAATTCCATTATGGGTATCTACTATTGAAGCTTTTTCATATGCAATAATATACAAGAAGGAACAAACAGTTAGATATGAAGAGATTTTAAATGAAAAGGGTGAACTCAAATCGATGCAAACACTACAAGAACAAGGTATAAAAATGAATTGGTTTTCATATTTGCAAGTACAATCTAGATATGATGAGGATGTTAAGACTGAAGGGATTTATAAAAAGCAAACTGAATTAGATAAAATCTTGATGGGCACGAACGAAAAATGATTAAAAAACTTTATGGTTATCTATTAGAAGTTAGAATGGAAGAGGAGCAGGTTAAGGAAACAATGATTGCTTGGGGAAAAATTTTGGTTATGGGATAGATTTAGAGAGATGGCAAACACTGTGGGATCAGAATTATAAAATGACAATGTCAACTGCATATAAAGAAAATTTGTATAAGATGTTTTACAGGTGGCACCTATCCCGAGAAGGATTGCAAGAATGTTCAAGGATAAATCGGATAAGTGTTGGAAATGTCATCAGATACCTGGCTCCTACTACCACATGTGGTGGACTTGCGTTGATGCTAAAAGATACTGGACTAAAATCCACATGTGGTTGGAAAAATGACACAACAACATATAGACTTGAAACCTGAGATATTCTGTTGGGAATTGTACCAGAGACATTTAACAAAGAACTGAAATATCTGATTGTTAATGTACTGACAGCTGCTAGAATTGTATTTGCTAAAAACTGGAGAAATGATAAGACACCTACGGGAGGAAGTGATTAAGAAGATTTTGGATTGTGCGAAATGAGTAGATTAACATTTGAAATTAGGGATCAAGAAGAAAAGCAGTTTTATAAGATATGGAATATGTTCTACCAATGGTTAGACAAAAAGTTTGGTAATGTATTTTTGGGAATATAAAGATAGATAGAACTGTTGAAACAATATAGAGATTATAATATGATAAAGGATTAATAATAATGATTATAGCTTTTCTTTTTTGTAATATTGAGTATGAATAATGAGGGGTAGGCACTGTGATTTTTGACCGACCGACATACTTGAAATTGGTATGGATCTATGTGTTGTATGTTTGTTTGTTATGTTTGTGTTTTTGGAAAAATAAAACTTTTTATAAAAAAAAAAAACCACCTAATTAGAAAAGTTAAAAGATTCCCCTTATAAATCCTCTTAAAATTTGGCCCTTTAGTTTTGCTGTGCCACCTCTTGCGATCCCAGGATCCGTCATCAAGGTAGGCTTTTGGCAGACCAGCGGGCCATCTCCAGGACAGGGGAACAGCCCTGAGGGCCTGCAATTCCACTGCTGTGTAGGATCGCATAATCGTAAAAGTCTAAACTGTCCACAGTCTAAACTGTCCACAGGGGGTTGGAAGATGTACCACTTGGCCGAGGAGATATAATGTGTATTTGGGTGTCCACTCCAGGATATGACCATTTTCCCTGGACAGCTCTCTCACCACCAATCCAGGGGGACCAGAATCGCACATGGTCCAGCCACCATCCTCTCACCATGGTGGCCAAGTCAAAGCTGGAGCAAAAAGGTTGATAGGCCAGACACAGCTGTCCTCCCACCACAGCAGGCCGGCAACCCCGTTGTCCTCTCACCACAACCGGGTCAACTCACCCAAAACAAAGGAGGGAAACAGGGGACAGGGGACCAAAAATAAAAAAACCCTGTCATCGTCCATACTAAAAGATGATTGTTCCAATGGCAGGTAGGGATTCAGGTGGGCCAAACCCAAAACAGATGACAAAATAGGTGACAAATTACAGATGATAAATTCAGGCACTGGAGCGAAGATGGAAATAACCACCCGTAGCCAAAGTTGACAGGTCCCGACAGTACACAGCCATCTGAGGGGAGCCTGATGTTGGGAAGAACAGTCCCGCCACTGGAAGTCAGCCAAAAGCCAGGGCCAACCATAGCCCAGCCAAATGAAACTCAGTGTAGAGAAAAGTAAAGTTTTACACTTAGGCAAGAAAAAAAAACAATTGTACAGGTACAATTAAGGTAAAATTTGGCTCAGTACCAGTAACTGCGAGAGGGATCTTGGAGTCCTAGTGAACAATCCCTTAAATAAGAATTAATAGTTTGTGTGGCAGCCAAAAAAGTGAATGCAATCCTTGGCTGCATTAATAGAGGGACAGAATCAAGATCACGTGAAGTGTTAATACTGCTTTAAAAAGCCTTTGTAAGACCACACATGGAATACTGCATCCGCTTTTGGTTACCACCATATAAAAAAAAAGCATGTTGAGATTCTGGGTTTGGCTAGTCTAAAGAAAAGAAGAATTAGGGATGACATGATAGCAGTATTCCAGTATTTGAGGTGCTGCCCAAAGAAGAGGGAATCAACCTATTCTTCAAAGCACCAGAAGGCAGGACAAGAAATAATGGATGGAATCTAACCAAGGAGAGAAGCCACCTAAAACTAAGGAGGAATTTCCTAACAGTGAGAACAATTAAGCAGTGGAATGGCTTGCCTTTAGAGGTTGTGGGTGTTCCATCACTGGAGACTTTTAATGGACAGCCATTTGCCTGGAATGATGTTGGGTCTCCTGCTCAGGCAGGGGATTGGATCAGAAGTCCCTCAAGGTCCCTTCCAACTTTGTTATTCTATGTTCTAATTTTAAGATTAAGAAACCCTCCCATACAACCACCTCTTACAATATTAGACAACACAGTATCAACAGTAGAGACCTTCAAATTTCTAGGTTCTATTATATCACATGACCTAAAATGTACACTTAACATCAAAAACATCATCAAAAAAGCACAGCAAAGAATGTTCTTTCTGCGCCAACTCAGGAAGCTCAAACTGCCCAAGGAGTTGCTGATCCAGTTCTACAGAGGAATGATTGAGTCTGTCATCTGCACCTCTATCACTGTCTGGTTTGGTTCTGCAATCCAACAGGACAGACACAGACTTCAGACAGTAATTAGGACTGCAGGAAAAACAGTTACTACCAACCTGCTGTCCATGGAGGACCTGAATACTGCACAAGACAAAAAGAGGGCTGTGAAAATATCTACAGACCCTCACATCCCGGACATAAACTCATTCAACTCCTTCCCTCAAAACAATGCTATAGAGCACTGCACACCAGAACAACTAGAGGACAGTTTTTTCCCCAAATGCCATCACTCTGCTAAACCAATAATTCCCTCAACACTGTTCAACTATTTACAGAGTCTGCACTACTATTACTATAAATCTTCTCATCACTCCTTACCACCTATCCCCTCCCACTTGTTACTGTATGACTGTAACTTTGTCGCTTGTATCCTTATGATCTATAATGACTGTTTCCTAGTATGATTTGATTGCTTATTATACCCTATGAGTATTATTAAGTGTTGTACCTGATGTGTATTGTATCCTATGACTATCGTTAACTGTTGTGCCTTATGATTCTTGACTCTTGACAAATATATATTTTCTTTTATGCACACCAAGAGCATTTGCACCAAGACAAATTCCTTGTGTGTCCAATCACACTTAGCCAATAAACAATTCTATTCTAATTTTAAGATCTATGGGAGAAATTAATTTCTCATTTAATACACTGCCATACTGATAAACATAAACCAGTTATTCCATCCAAACATTGGTATGATTGCTCACATCTGCTAGGGTACAATTTTTGGTCATGTGAAATCATGCCTGATTAGCATATATTAGTCCAGTAGTTAGTGCGAGCTGGAAGAAAAGTTTCCAACTTCATCTCCTTGAGTATGGGGTTCCCCACAGGGCTGTGTCTTGAGTTCTCTACTCTTCACCTTGATGACCCACAACTGCTGTGCCAAATCTGCTATGAATCATATTGGGAAGTATGTGGATGACACAGCAGTGGTGGGTCTTTTCTGAGACAACAGTGAAGATGCTTATAGGGAATAGGTGAACGCTCTGGTGGACTGGTGCAATAAAAGTAACTTGGTTCTAAACATTGATAAATCAAGGGAGATCATTGTAGATATTAGAAAGAGCTGGTATAATCATACTCCACTCAGTATCAAGAATGCAGTTGTAGAGGTGGTCAACAGGTTTAAGTATCTGGTGGTGCAGATAACTAACAATCTGAACTGGTCTCTCCACATGTCATCTTTAATGAAAAGTGCAAACCAGTGCCTGCATTTCCTGCATTGGATGAGGAGAGCACATCTTTCTCCTGCTCTCCTGGCCATTATTTACAGAGGCACAATTGAGAGCATTTTAACAAACTGCATCCCTGTTTGGTTTGGTGGTAGTAATAGCTCAGATAGAAAGTCCCTACAGAGAGTGGTGAGGACAGTGGAGAAGATTATAAGAAGCTCACTTCCTGTTCTTCAGAATACTGCTTATAAGCGCTATGTGCTTAGAACTCAAAGCATTGTTAGAGACTCCACACACCCATTTCACAGTCTGGTTCTGTTGCTCCACTCTGGGAGGAGGTGCAAGGTGTTTCTAGCAGGACTACCAGATTCTGTAACAGCTTTGTTCCCTAGGCCATCCATCTGGTAAACTCACAAGATTCATCTTTCTCACCATGTACATGGATACATCCGAACTAGATTGTGTTGTTTCTCTGTGTCATATATGTGGGTATGTGTATAATTTTGTATTTATTATTTATATATATTTATTTATTATTTATTTATTATTTATTTAGTCATGTTAATGTAGTGTATATTGGAGGTGGTGATCCATTTTAATGTATACTGATTAGTGTACATTCAAAGTGAGAATAGAGTTATTCTAAATCTAAGTCATGACTGAACTAACTATGACACAAGTGCTCAGTTTCATCAAACACCCAGCTTCACCTTGACTCTTGAGTCCAGATGCTTTTTGAATTATCAACAAGAGATATAAACATGTTTTTCCCTTCTAGTGCTAAGACAATATGTCAGAACAGTCATTGTTAAAGTATCCCCTGTAGATTTCTACCCTCACAAATCTTTCAAGATAAAACCTGTTATAAAACATACACTCCTAGTTCTCCCAGTGGGGCAGAACATACCTGTCACTTTCTCTTGTCTTGCAAATAGAAACTTCTGGGTTTGCTGAGACTTGACTGGCCATAGTGTTCTCTTTGGCTGCATCCCGAACATAGATAAGAAGAAACATGGTTGATATCAATTTGCCCTGAGGCCATCCAGGTAGCAAGAGTGGTGTCTATTGTGCTAAAACTTTGGAGAGATTCCAAGTGCTACCTGCAATTCAGCTTCAGCACAAACCTTGACTTGTGATCTAGGAGGGAAGGTGACAAGAATGACTAGGCTGCCTCTTCTACTGCTTTTGATCTTCTGGTTCCTGCCTCCAACTGCTGCTAAAATGATGCAAACTGTATGTGCATTGAGGAATTATATGCAATCACAGGAAACCTACTATAGGCCTGGTGATCTCGTTATTGGTGGGAATGTGCACCTGGGAATCATTGCTCTTTCTGTTGTTCCAGACTTCCAAACAGACCCGTTTTTGCTTTTTGTGCCAAGTGTGTAAGTCTCACCTGGAGGGATTTGATGTAGATAATTGTGTGCTTTGTTTTAAATCAAAGGTCTTCAAACTTGGCAAGTTTAAGACCTGTGGACTTCAACTCCCAGAATTCTTGAGCTAACATGACTGGAGGAGGAATTCTGGGAGTTGAAGTTTACAAGTCCTAAAGCTGTCAAGTTTGAAGACCCCTGTATCTAGAGCAAGGGTCTTCAAACTTGGCAAGTTTTAAGACTTGTGGACTTCAACCCTCAGAATTCCTGAGCTAACATGACTGGAGGAGGAATTCTGGGAGTTGAAGTCCACAAGTCTTAAAGCTGTGAAGTTTGAAGACCCTTGTTTTAAATCCAGGGACTCTTTTCAAAAAAATACATGTTCTAGTATCTAGTGTAGTTCAAATCTTTATTCTTTTCTCAGCAAAGAGCCAAACTCTTAAAATAGGTAAAAATTCTCTATAGAGAAGTTTTTATCAGTAAACACAAAAGTAAGGCAGGACAAGAGCTTGGTAAATGTGTGTCAGCTTTGGAAGCCATATTGAAATTTGATGGTCCCACACTGCAACAATTGGGTCTGAGAAAGAGGGAGGGAGGAATTCATTTGAGTATATCTAGTTAGACAAAATAAAATTCTCTTACTGGTTCAAGGTCATGGAGTGTGGCATATAATGAAATGGGAATCTTACTTTAGGATGGATGCCGATTGGACCATGTGATGTGGTGATGGCTAAGGGGGGATGGATTTGTAGTTTTGACTTTTGCAAGGAAGCCCAGAACTTTAAGTTTCAGGATTCCAGGGGATGGGCGGAGCTGGAGTCGCCGCGAGACGGAGGTGATCTTGACTCCTGAGATTACCTCTGATACTGCCACTTCGGGACGGTCCCTCGGGATCTAAACTGACTCGTAGGGTTGGTGAAAGTTGGGGGCGCCTCCTGTTGATCCCAGGGATGTTGCAAAGTCCCTGGTTGATCCAGGACAGCCCCTTTACCCGAAGCGCAGCTGAGGCAGCCATCGGGCTGAAAAGCTGTAGCTCGGAGGAATGAGATCGGAAGAAGTTTGTGGTCGGTGAGATCATCTTGTTTTTAACCCTTTGGGAACACCCTAGCAACTCTAATGGTGTGAAATTGAGAAGTGATATGGAATAGGCGGTGGAAGAGATTGTGTTTGAAAGTAAAGAGCTTTGTTTCTTCTTTCTTTTATGGCTTTAAAGACTTTTCTTTTTACTTTTCCTCTTGGGAGTCCTTGAATACCTTTTATATTTTATTGAATCTTGTCTCTTTTTCCTTTTTGGCACCAGGGGCTCTAATGTAATTTGGTTATTTTGATCTGGTTACTTTTTATTTTTGCATATAAGAAATGGCCACGAGATTTTTACTGTCCTTCTTGTTTTGAATAAGACAGGAAGTGATACATTTTGGAAGTCACTTGGCAAGGAAGTGAAAGTTGGTTGTGAATACAATATTGCTACTAGAGACCTGTTATCTTATATAAACATACACACTTGGGGACTGTATCAAGGCTCCGTTGATTAGAAAGTGCCGGATAGGTGCTTTTGGAATATCTTTGAGCCTTCAGTTTGGAACTAAAGAGTAAAGTGACAG